>JAQGAK010001512.1:0-31127 GCA_034696945.1 Lipothrix lubbocki | reverse complement strand
GGAGTTGTCCGCGTGGCAGATGTCCACGTGGCAGTTGTCCATGTGGCAGTTGCAGGGGTGGCAATCCGCCGGATACGGAGTTTTGGTGTTGGTTTAAGAATGTAAGATCGTGGCTGTGACGTTTATACTGCAAATCTACATAGTAGTAGGTACTTGCAGTATGTACAGCTGCTGGAACGTTAGTTTGTGGCAGGGTATTTACTCCTTTGCGGTTTTGCAAAAGTTCCGTGCATCCTTCTGGCTTTTGTGGATCTTATACTTACTACATGCAGCATTATGTTATTTACTGTACGACAGTTTTGCAATGGATTTTTGCAAGGCGAAGGCGGAAGACACTGCGTATTATGGTGCAAGAGGTTGATGAGATTCAACTGTAAATTGCATACTTAATTCTATGTATGATGTTAAATTCTTGTTTTTTTGTTGCTGTACTTTTCTATACTAAATTTTTGTTTTTTTACTGTAGTTTTTCTATGTACCAAAATTTTGTCTCTATTTTTTATATACTAATTTATTTTTATGATGCCGTTTTCTATGCTGCATTCGTATTTCGTCTAAACTTTGTCTACATGAAATTTCTATTTGTGATCAACATTTTTCAAATCTAATTCTTATTTTCCCATACTTCTCCTTGACAAAAAATGTCTATGTTTTCTACGCTCTTCTATACTTTTTATAGGGGGTTCTTACTGAAATGATAATTTTTATACTGAAGTTTTATAAAAATGATAATTTGTGCGGGCTGAATTCCTAAATAAGGGAGATAATTTCGTAGTGAATTCGTATAAGAATGACAATTAGTACCCTGGACGCGTATAAATATAATACGATTTGTGTACTAAAATTCGGATCGGAAAGTTGCTCACGTTACTGACGCTCCGCAAGGAACCTATAAGTACAAGCATGAGTGTGTATGTAGGTCGCTGGTTTTAAGTACCGTCGTTTCGTTTCATCCATCTCTTCGCATCTGTTACATATTTCATGTCCCTTCCCGATGACTTCCACTCCTCTCCGGTGTCGCTCTTTGTGTCTTTTTTTTCTTTTTCATACTGTGAGTGAACTATAGAAGTTCTATACTTACAGCCCACTCATTTAAAGTTTGGAGGAACGCGAACGAGATTGTATAATTTATAATGTACTTCTATAGACACCACAGTCGTTTTCAAAAACTTCCAATACCTTTTCTCGCTGAGCTATTTTGTGTTTGTTTTTGGTTTGTTGAATCATGTGCGTTAACTATTTGCACTGATTTGGGTTTGATCATCGTCCCTGACTATTTGTACTGATTTCGGTTTTGTTCGATCCTTTTTCTGGTAACGCTTTGGCCCGATTTCGGTTGTTGCTACAGTCTTGTTTGTTACTGTGTTTTTAGGACTTTATTGGGGTTGGCTCAGTCCTTTATTTTGTTTACTATTTGCACTGTTTCGGTTTGTTGTATCTTTTCCGCTTAACTATTTGCGCTTGATTCGCTTTGTTGTATCTTCTATCCGGCTAACTATTTGCACTCCTGCTATCTTTGTCGTGGTTAAGTTGTTACAAGGTTCTTCCCATTCTAAATCGCTCTGGTTTATAACTGTTCCGTACAGTATTTGGGGATAGCTACTGAATTAAATTGCAATTCGTGTATCTACATGTCATGAAATCAATGATTGCAAATAACAATCTTTGAAATTGCAGTCGGCTTCCTCAGCCGTCTGGAAATTTCGTGTAATTTGAAATCCTTTGATTATTACCTATATGCGCTCTCATCATAAATATAAGTACGGCCATGTAGGACACAGAATGATGCAACAGTATGCAGAAAATTGAGCGCATTGTGTGCAAGCAAAAGTGTTGGGACTCACCATTGTTTCCAGTCACAGTCTAGAGTTCTCACAATATAGAGTTCTCTCAGTTGAAATACTAACCAGGGCAGGAGGATTGTCTATAAGCTTCCTAAAACTAAATCGGACTGGAATAATTTGTAATTTGGTGATGGTTCTACTATAAAGGTGGAGGGGGCGATGGAATGGAGCGGCCTTGGATAGAATTATTAACTTGGCTGAGCCTTGGATAGAATTTGTAACTTAGTTTGAGCCTCTGATAAAGGATTACTTTTGAAAATAGAAGCGAATTTGTAATCTGTATCCTGTATACATGCGTACAAATATGTGAATCCTTTTGGGTGGTATGGAGAGAAGTGTGGAGTAGAGAATAGATTGAAAGAGACTGAGACCCAAAAGAGTTAATTGTTATTTGCTATATCCTCTTCGTGAATTTTGAATGGGCTTTTGGAGGATTTTGTCTATTTTGTGTTGTTTGGAGATATTGTAATGGAGTCAGGAAATAGGATCTAGTTTTGTGGATCCTACTAAACGTGAATTACGCTGTTGATGGACAGGCATTATCCTCCAGATTTTACAGAAACTAAAAACCTTTTGTTTATTTCCTGTTCTTCTTTCGGGAATTGCATTCGTGGAACGGCCTTAACCCTTTTCCAGTTCAATTTCTCTCTCTCTCTCTCTCTTTCTTCTCTATTATATTTGTGCATGTAATTTACATACACTGCCTTTCTATCTCACTCACTCATCCTCTCTATATTCCAATCTCTCTCTCTCTTGCTCTCAATTTGACACACACTTACATATAGATAGTCATTTCCCCAGTTCAGTTCATCAGAAGAATTCTTGCCTCACCGCCAACGACGACAACTTCCACTTCAAAGTAACAAGCAGTCCAACATTACGTTGCACTCTACTGGAAGAATTTTGATTTGAATAGATACTCTGATTTCCATAATCTCTTGTTTTATGGAGGACGGTGGTGCGGTAAGTTCCGAATGTGTTCGCTGCGGATCAGAGAAGCATATGAGCACATGATGTACTCGTGAATCCTGCTCTTGTTTGTTATGGGCAGGTCCTAACTACTACAGGATTTCCTATGTGTGTTCAAGGTATGTGCGGGTGGTTTATAGCTTCGGTTGTTGTTATTGTTGTTGTTGTCGTCGTTGTTCGATATGAAGTTCCAGTGACGTGGACACCTTCATCCATTTGAACAATTCATTATGCATATGCTACTTTAGTAGCTCTCATTTGAATAGGGACGATGCGGAGCGAGCAGCCGGAGATCGAGCGGGTGTTGAAATGTTAACACTTTGGTAACCTGACGCTTTATTTCGGTGTCTCTTTATGTTGCTACCGTGGTTCTTTCACTCGTATGTCGGTGTTCTGGGGTTGGTTGCTACTTACTGAAATTCTTTTCCGGATTGGAGGTGCAACTTAGTGTTCCGCTTTAAATTACAGATACCAACGGATTGGTACATACATTCTAGGTACTCATATAGCGGGCTGAAGTTGCTCACATTTCTATGAGTACAGCTCCTCATAAGTACATGTAAGTCATAAGTATAATATGTAAGAGGCGAGATTTCTATGAAGTGACTATATAAGCCCCCCTACAACAAGGAAGATTTATGTTCTGTGTGCGCAGGATGTATTTATATAACAACATAGTGAGTAGTGAAAATAAAAGGGAATTTCCGTCGGAATTTATTTGACGGTGAAAATAATAATAATTTGGAGAGAATTAAGTGTAGACAGGGAAATTTCCGAGCTGTGAGTTTTGTCGGCTACACACTCCCAGCTCTCACTTATTTGCACTCTATCATTTAGCGTCGTCATTGTTTAAGCTATATTACGAGACTAACACAGTAAATATCTAATCTTTGTTGCTGCAAGGCTATAGAGCTGTAGCTTTCAGTTTCTACAATAATCAAGGTGTACTTTCAGCTTCGTTGTATCAAATTGTATATGTTTTGAGCTTTGTAAAAGCTAGTGGTGTACATTTTGGCTTCTAGAAATCTTGCTGTAGGTATTTTGAGTATCTACAATTAGGAATCTGGATGTATATTTTTTGAGTATCTAAGTATATTATTAGTATCTAGGTATCTAGAAGTATAAGGATATTTTGAGTATCTCGAAATCTAGATGTAAATATTTTGAGCTTATAAAAAGGTAGGTGAATATATTTGGAGCTTGAAAAAGCTAGTAGTAGTAGTACTTTCCGGGGTAATACAAACCCGGCGTTATGTGATTTGGTTACTGGAAGACTTTGGTGTCGGACGAGGCTGTCGGTGTACATGAGGAAGAATGAGAATTTGGAGTGCGAGTAAGAATTTAGAGTGTAACTACAGAGGCGTTCGATCTTTTGGCTTGTGAAACCATAAGGTTTCATCTTGAGCTTTAATTACTAAAGGGCGTTCTTCCTCTCATTATGAGCTTAATAATATGGACTGCCTCGGTTAATAACTACGGAACTATGGGGTTCTGCCGGGTAACACGGGAGGATTCCGTATTTTCTTATACGCGCATATATACAGACTCGTCGAATTTCGTCCATGTCTTTTGACCTCCATTCCCAAGAGGTAGTTAGTTACTTCTCCTGTGTGTTTTATTTCTACTACGGAGTATATTTTCCACTTAAATGAAGATCAGGGTACAATCGCGTTGACCTTACTCCAGGTAGTCAAATATGTATGGCTGTGGTTAAGTTTTCATGTTACATTTCCTTGGAACTCAGCTCAATTTATAGGGCCCCATGTTATTATACTATGGAGAAGCATGCTATAGTGAACCGGGGTTTATTTCAACTGAGGACACGGCGCTGTTTTGTAATTAATTTCTTGGGAGGAAATTACCCCTCGACCAAGTCCTTTTACCTCGTATTCAAGGGGATTGTGTAACAACTGCAGTTTTTCCATGGATCTTGTTCTGCGGTTCGTCGACTCACGTTCTGTGCAAATGATATTTTGTTACTATATCCTGGGTGTGTGTGGTTTTCGCTCGGAAGTTTGAAGAAAGGATGTGAATTAGAGTTCATTTTTCAAAAGATTACCTGCTCGGCTGTGAAGGTGCTGAAAGTTTTAAATAATCATGAGAGGCATTATTAAGGTTTCTTAAATTTGTATTTCTGAAGAATTTATGGTCAACATCAAATTCTGCACACTTTTTAAAGAAGTCATGAATGACGTTAAAGGTTCTGCATTCTGTAAAACGAAGTCGTGAATGACGTTAAACATTCTTTAGCTTGATTGCGCTATTTGTTTCACCTTTAAGCAAAAGTAAGAGTTCGTCACAGGCATAATTACATGAACATTACTACAACAGCGTTACAAGTACATATACTTATTGAATGCGTATACAGTTATAATTATTGGTAGTTGCCTCAGATATTTTTGTTCACGTTTATTTTTGTAGTGCATTAGTCGTCTTGAGTTGTTTTTAACCTTGTTTGTACCTGATGGTCCTTTCCAGAAAACATATGGAGATGAGAATTTGGGTAAACAACATCCGGATTCTGTGGATGCCACGATGACCACGGGCCCAACACAGCAAAGGTCACCTTTTAACCATCATAATGTAATGACGATGAGTTCTCCGTCACAGCATTATAATGGCAAGGATATTCCTAAGAGCCCTAAGGTACGTGTCCGTTTATACCTTCAACTCTGTCTTTCCTTCCTATTTCTTCACTCTCTTTATCTCTCTCTCTCTCTCTGACACTTTTCACATTCATTACACAAACATTCAATTTCACATCATCTTTTTCGTGCTCGCTTTTTACTTATATACTTATATATTTACATCATATACGTCCTATTCTTAAGAGTATTTTAAAATCTATGTATAATAAGTAGTACGTCATGCCAATATTGCCGATTCGTGCCAATATTGTCATTCCCAAAAGCTCGCACCATCCATCAGAGCTTGATTTAAATTTTGCTCTCATATGACATGATGTAGTCAAATTTAATTACGGTTGATGACAGTCGGATTCTTGTTGGGGAGGTCGAGATCTCAAGTTGTCAGAGCTTCTCTCTGTCAATTCGTTTTCTACTCTGTGGTAGGAATTCTTATGAAATACTGCGGTGGAAGTGCTAATGAAATTTTATGCAATGGAAATTACTAATGTAGTCCCGTGTATCGGAACTACTCATGGAAACCTTTGTATTGGAAATAACTTATGAAATAAATGAGTTTTGGAAATACTTTAGAAACGCTGTATTGCAAATGGTAATGGGAATTTAGTGCATTAAAAATAGTTATGTAAAACTGTATAATGAAAATAGTAATGAATAATTCCCATGTGTCGGAAACAATAATGGAAAACTAACTAATGACTTAACCTTGAGGAGAGTAGACTTTAGAGCAGGAAATGTTATAAGTACTTATAAATAGGAGATCGTGTGGTGTTGAAGCTTTAAAATTTACATCATATAAGTTTAGCCTGCAGATGCCTCTATGTGTCAAGAATTTAATTTATCCCACTATAGTAACAAATAACAATAATAATAAATTATTATTACTTTACCGAATTATTTATAATTATTTATTAACGTGATGTACTTACTCGTCATTCTCTATAATACCCTTGATAATTCATCGCGGAAGTGGCTGTCCACTCGAGTGCAAATAATGGGGAGTTCTGGGTATAAATAAGGATTGGTGAGAGACAGGTTCCGAGGTAAATATTATTTCTATGGATAATTTCCAAACCTAGCAGTGGTCCTTTTATTAGTGTGTGAAGCACGAAGTAAGCATTGTTTGGGGGATCCAAGGTGCATGACTAAGGAAGGTATATTATATATGGAGGGATTGCATTCGGGGGGTAACTAAGTAAAAGAAAAACTAAGATTGGTTTGAAAACATGGCAATAAAGTACACATTGGAAGAATGCTTGAAGAGAGTGTGAACAGATATTGATGAAACACTTGACGAGCTTCTTATATTTCTCTTTCTCGCACTCCTCTCATACTATATGAACGAATGTCTTTCCCTTCATGTCTCGACCTTCTCCATGATATGAACATTGTATGTGGAATGTCTTTTTTGTTCTAATATTATAAGCTACATGTATTATACATTATTGTCTGTATCCTTTCCTTTTTCTTCAAAGCTACGTTCTCTTTTTTGGTAGTACCTATATACTTAAAGTATCTCTATTTTTTGGAAGCTATGATGTGGAGTGTCTCTATTTTGGAAGATACAGCGTTGAGTGTTTTTTTGGAAGTGTGTATACACACACACACACGCTGCCTGCGTGTGAGCCCTTGTTCCTCGTCTCACTCGTTGTGAATGACTTATATTGTGGGCCGGGCTAAAAATGGAATTTTTCAGGGAGTACACTAGTGTATGTTAAAGTGTATAGACCTTCATTCATTTCGCCTTTCCCTTCCTCTACTATGGATACTTATACTCCACCAGCAGCTCATTTTGCTTTCTTTGTAAAGTCTTTTCTCTTTGTTTGCCTCACTGCTTCTCTGATATTGAACTTGCTCTATTTATTGCTGTGAGAACGGATGGCATTCTGTTTTTTCATTAGCCTTTCTCTCCATCTCTCTCTCTCTCTCTCTCTCTGACTATGAGCTTTCTCCATATTATGGACATGTACTAAGAGCTTTCTCCCTACATCCTTGTATTATAAGTGTTTTTCCAGTGTTGCTGTTATTGTAGCAAATCCTGTAAACCGTGTTTTTGTAACAATCTCGCATTCCTATATTGCAACATACGTGTATATTTGTCTCATTTTATAAACTTTCACAGTGATAGTTGTAGAATTCTTGGAAGCTTGTAATATCTGTAGCTGTGGAGTTTGGAACGTTCTTGAAGTACACGCTTCAACGTTATGAAGTTTGCAGTGTCTTCAATGTTATTTCAAGCTTGTGCTGCCTTCATTCTGAACCTTGCAATGCCTTCACTGAAGCTTGCAATGCCTTCAACATACTGAAACTCCCAATTCCTTGAACGTTCTTAACATCCAATTTCTTGGGCATTATGAAGCTCGCAATGTCGTGACTGTTTCGAAGTCTGCAATGTCGTCAATGTTCTGACGCTTTGCAATATCTGTAATATCCTAGCCTAGCATTCTTGAAGCGTATAGTTGCTTGTTGTATCGTGTATTTTTTATACTATAGTGTTCACTGTGAACTTGTGACATTCTCCATGGGGCATTCTTGACTTGTGAGAGTGGGGTATTAGTTTGTTGAATGTTGGACTCATATATACAGTCGTTTGAATTACAGTCGTGTTTATAGTGACGACAACATATTTTATGTAGTCTGTTGAATTCCAGTTTTTGCTTGTCTTTTGGTCACCCAAATGCAATGGCAAATAGTCGTCTCTCCATCGGTCTGCCCGAGTGCGTTCTAGGAATCCGGACTCATATGCGCCACACGCACAGGACGGGTAGGAAGGAGCTCTGTGTAAATTTAGGTGAGGACAGCCATGTAGAGTGAGATGGAATACCCGTACAGACAGGGGACGTTTGATTCAAATTAAATTATGCAATGGTACTAGGGAATCAATTCAAGTGTATTGATCGTTCTCATGGTTTTTTGAAGTATATTGGCAACAAGCTCTAGCAGACGACTAATAATACATGGAAACTCTGTATAGATGTATGTATGTGTGGTGTATATGCACCTGGAAGACTGCTATACAGTTTTCTTATGTTGTTATGTATTTTCTCCAAGTTATGTATGGTCGTGTAAGGTTATTATGTGTGGTTCTGTAAGTTTTATTATGTATGTGCTTTTAAGATTGTTCAAATGCAAGTTCCGTGTTATAATATTCTCCCGTATAGTATAAGTATATGGACTCTTGTGGGGTTAAGTCTTACGGTCGACCTTCCTTTTTAACTGTGTGGATGGGTTTCTGTTTGTACTGGGAAAGAATATGTGTTGAGATACCAGAGTGTATTCTTAGCATATGTGGGGTACTCAAGTTATATTAAGTATATTGAAGGAGTCAAAATGGATTTTTGGATGAGAAAAACGAAGAATTTTCCGCCTGTAGTAGACCAGTAGAGCATACACAGGAGTTTAGTGTTCATCGAGCCGTTTTATCTCCATCGTCCTTTTTTCCTATGCATGGAGAGCATTATTTCCTTCTCTCTCTCTCTCTCTCCCTCTCTTTGCATCTTCTCCCTGGTGTTTCATACGTGTGACTCCTTTTGCTAACTTCTTTTTCACGTCTTTTTCTTCTTCGTTGATACTCTTGGTATACAAGAGTTAGGGGTGTACAGAATTGAGATAGAACGTGAGGGTGCAGATAGAATATTTCTGGAAATATACAGCAACACTCCCTCGCTTTACTTATCTGCTGCCGTTGATGAGCCGAGCATGTGTTTCGGTATTTGTAATACTCTCACACACACACAACTCAACGGCTCTTTCAGCTTCTCTCTAAATGTACACACTCATTCCATCAACTTTGCCGTTTTCTATTTCTTTTCCCTCAATATTTTCACCTAATGAATCGCAATTGTGAACTTCTGCCTCCACTCTCTCTCTCTCTCCCTCGTCTTAACTTCTCCCCCATCTTCTTCTTTTTAAGTGGTTTTACTAACTAACTCTTGAGATTTTTGCATTTCTCCACACGCGTTCTCACTTCTGATATTGTGCCTCCTCAATGATGCGGGATATAAGAACTAAATGTATTCTGACACAGCGCTAGGGTCTTTGATAATACTTTTTTTCTCATGGATTATTGTAACTCTTCGCTACTACGGGGAAAGTACTGACGAGATACATATGGGGAAAATACTGGTAGATGAAGGGAACATTCTGTAGCTTGACGAAAAAAACCCTATAGTTATACTCACACAAATTTGTAGATCTACGAAAAAATGCTGTCGACTTACACAAAAATACTACAGTACTATCGAGGTACGAAAAAATGCTATTGATTTAAAAAAATTATTGTTGAACGTCAAAGAACAAAATATACTGTTGATATAAGAAATAGGACTGCTTACGCACAAATATATGTGTTGTATAAGTAAGAAAAAGATTATATTGATATTATTCCCAAAACACTGGTGATGTACGCAAAACCATAACGTTCTGTGACGTTCCCAAGAGAATACTTTCTTCATCCTAGTGCCCTGAACCTTCCTGATTCTCAAACCTTCAAGTGATAACATTATATTTGTGGCTGTAAAAAGTGCTTTTCATAGTATTTACATATTCTTGCCATGCTACAGAGTCTTTGGTGGATGAAAATGTGTGAAAGGATTTGTAAACAGATTGTCAGCAAAAGAAATTTGTAATCTTGTAGCCCGTGGAGATACTTATATACCCCGGTTTTCGTGGTTCCGATAGTCTGTTCTCCTGTCCTTTTCATTCATCCCCTGTACTTATATGTATATCAGTATAGTAGTTATGTGATATGGCTTCCATTACTACATAAGTTTACACTCCCAAATCGCCAGTGTAATTGTTTATTAAACAAACAAGGCTCATCCTGAACTCGTAACTTTTTTTAATGGGCCCTGCTATCTGTATCTGCCGGACTTACGACGGTGGTGTGTGCAGCAGTGCAAAATGAAGGGCAGGAGTGTATAAAAAATATGTACCTGTTTGATATTTTTCTACTTAATTTCACCATATAATGTATAGTTTCTGTACAATATAGTGTCTTCTATAATAATAATAAGTATACTTATAGCTATAATACCCGGGAATGGGGGGATGTGTATAGATATGGGGGAAAGAGTGTAAAAGAAAACATTTCTTCTTATGTTGTGGGTTATGGGCTCCATCCTTTTTAGTATTAGTAACAGCTCTTTTCAAACAACAGATGCCTCATTGAACAATTTTTGAGTTGGTTTATTTTGTCTAACCCTTTTACTCCACTTGTCTTCTGTTTAACTTTCCGTTTTTTTATGTTCCACATTCCTTCAACTACACTCCTACAAGTACATTTGTGCTCTCTCGTGTGTGCCTTATTCCCTTGAATAAAAGTGCTGTAAGTATATAAAGTATAGACTTGTCTATCGGATATATGCAACTTCTTTCAACACGCAATGTATAAGCAGAATCCCTCAAAGCGATGGTAAAAGTTATGGACTTTGACTTGCAGATTCAAGTCCTGAGTTTTTTTTTCTTCCCCGTCTTTTTCTTCACTCCTTGCAACACCAGATATATCTTTGTATGTACATATGTGTGTATATAAGTGTATAAGTGTATACTTATAAGTTCTACCATATTATCCTCTGTTACGATTAGAGTATTGTGTGTGTGCTTCATCTTTTTTCATGCATGTGGAAAGTGTGTAGTAATCGGATTTGTTCCCATGCTTCTTTTTCTTATTCTCCTTCTCTTCTTCTTCTACTTCGCGGCCTCTTCATTTTCTTCTCTTTGTTGGTCAGAAGAGCTGCAGACAAATTTGAACACGAACGCTTTATTTAAGGTTTCAAGAGTGAAGCCCTATCTTTGCTGATCGCGCTTTCTACCTTGTCGTGATGATCCCCTTTCCGTTAATTTGGTGCTTCTTTCAGTGACCTTTAGTTTCGCGTCGTTCGGATTTAAATTTCAGGTGGTATTGTTCCGACTTTGTATTTCCGAGGATTATCTGTCTTAACTGTCTCTAATAAGTATTAGAGATAGAGAAATATTCTAGCTTAATTAATTATCTACCTGAACTCTGCAATTCACGTGGGTGTTACTTGAAAGCGAAATTATAGTCTTATCTACGCATTGATAATTATTACACATCATTCAATAATTTTTGAACATTAAATCCCAGAAAGTATAATAACAGCAGCAATGACAGCATCAAGATTAAAATGTTAAAGTGTGTTAGTCGACAACTTATTTCACTACTATAGATAACAATGGGGGTTTGCATTTACGGGGGGATTCGCAAAATAAACAAAAATATGTATGACTTCCTATAGTCAAATGTTCGGGGATTCTTGGGAGCCCCAATATAGGATTTTTATTCAAGAGCATGCATGAACTTGAGTTCATGATTTATGTACTTACTGATCAGCAAGTTCATACAGCGTCTTCTTGTGATTTTGAAGGAAGGAAATATTCTTATTTTAAAACAAAATCCCTTCCCTGTGAAAGAATTGAAGAAAAGTATGTGTGCTTATACTTACTTTGATTTTGACTTGAAGTTTTGGAATTTGAGCCGAAAATACATTTTTAAATTCAGCACGTCACTCTTTGATGATTGTTGACGTTAAAATGTTACCTGTGTTTTTGTTGGCGAGGAACTAATGTTGTTCTCGAGCACGTTACGTTCGGTCGGATATGCATACTTATATATGTGTAATGTATCAGGAGGAATGTAGAATGAGACTTGTTCAAGTGTGTAAAATACTTTTGAAGTCACAAATGAAAGTTTTTCTCCTTTTTTGACTCTTTGAAGATGGAGAAGAGAAAGTAGTGAAGTGCTGGATCGAATTAGGTTTTGCATTTTGTTCCTTTTTTTTTTCTTGCGAGAAGGAAGTGCTCTGTGGAGAAATGCAGGAGATCTCTACTACTATACTACTTCTATACTACTACACACTTGTGTACTATAATTCAATACTATGGCAAGTATGTACACCGGAGTAATTTATACACACGTACATGCTGCAGAATGGAAGATTTAAAAGCAAGTTTCTTGATTCAATTTGAGTGTCAAGAAAAATCTCAGAGTGTGTGTATTGTATATCTATAGTGAATATAACATGGTTCATACTGCGTATTATACTCAGGGCTTATGTACGAATCTATATTATACATGGATGGGAATTTGTCAAGGAGTCTTGAGAGTGTGTAGCCGGACTTCGGGGGTGTTGTGAAAGGACTTATCGGTAGTTGTTGCTTTTTAAACCAAGAGAAAGTTTATGGCTCCGCTCCCTCCAGGATGGATAGAATCTCTTTTGTAGATCTGTGTGCACTTACTTTTCCACCTCTGGCGATGGGGGCAAAACAGTTTTGCTATTTAAGTTGTTATTTAAATACCCTCAATCCCACGCGTTTGTACCTTCTTACATGGACTATACATCATTTCTAAACGGAGCCAACCGTATTTTACATTATCCTCCTGGATTCACCTGCATTATAATATCCTACTGGATTTAACTGTAGTAAAATATCCTACTGGATGGAACTGTATTAAAGTAACCCATTGGACTTAAGTGTATTTAAATATCCTTCGGATTTAACTGTATTATAATATCTTACTGGATTTAACTACTAAAATACCCTTTGAATTTAACTATTAAAATATCCTTTGGATTCATCTGCTTTACATTATCCTATACTGGATTCACCTGCATTGTAATATCCTACTGGATTTAACGCTTACGTGTGTGTGCGTATAAATAACCTACTGGATCTTCCTTTTTTATTCTTGACAAGTGCTCACTATCCGTGCCCTGCTGTATACTTATCTCGTTTATCCAAGGATTTACTTCCGTATTTTTATACGGATCAAGTTGTACACTCATGTACATACCCAGTTTTGAAATTCTGGAGACAGTTCAGTGTAGTAACTCACTTCTTCGGGTTCCTGACAGTTGCAGTAACAGTGGCAAAAACTGTCAGAAATGCTTAATTTGATTCCCGGACGAGCTTCCCGAGGGCGAGGGAATCTGGACAATGTCGTCTCCTCATGTGTCTGTACAGGGTTATTGTTGTGCCTTAAGGAGTCCAAACTTTACCGAGTTCCTTCCCTTAGAGCTCCAGTGCCCCTTTCTTCGACAATATAGAGTTTTTGGTGGAACTGTGGATTTTATTTTTAAACTGTGGGCCTCGAGTCTTAAATTGTGGGCCTCAAGACTTAAGTTGTGGGTCTGGAATCTTAAAATTGTGGGACCTTGAACTTAAATTTTTGTTATTGAATTTTAAATATTTTTTCACCCAGTACATTTTTTTATATGGAATGCCCTTTTGGGGTTGTGAGATTGACTGGACCCTCTTTGACTAAATTTTCCCTATATCAATGCATTGACAGTACTTAAAAATCTAATAAAAAAAATACCTTGATCGTCACTAAAATGTGCTCGATTTGTCGGAGACACGTAGATGCTAAGGATGAATTCAAAACGTACTACTGGTTCCGACGGAAGCGTCGGAAACGAAAATGTGTTCGCTTTTCTAAAACAATTGATATTATCTCAGTATCTGGTAATAACTCGGAAACCACGGAGGTAAATCTTATTCTACTGCACTGCCCACTGCACAGTAAAAGGCATTAAAATTAATTGAATTAAATTATTAAAAAATCATCTAAGGGATAATGAATGCTTACTAATGATGTATCTATCAATTACAAAGTAGGAGGGAATGCACATATATAAGTAATTAAAAACTGCATGGTTCATCTTCATACAATGCTTAAAACAACACCGGATTTTGCCTAACAATAAGAAAGTTTTATTTTAGCGGAATTTTCTCGTAGAACGCATCTTGTTCCCCCTGCGTTTTTTGTCCTGTGTCCTGTATTACAGAATATATGGAGGTATAGGTAGTTTTGGCGTCGTATGCAGAGAAATTTAAAGTTTCTTGTGAAAAAATAAAAAAAAAACAACATGCATATTGATAGTATAGGAAATGTGAGAGTTGTTATGTGTATGGGATTTTTATGTAGAAAAGGATTTTTTTGAAAAATGTAGTTATAAAACTTATAGGAGAGTAATAGACGATGAAGAAGTGATTTGTTTTCCATGAAGAGGAAAGTTTTATTCTACATAACATAAGAGGTGGTTGTAGATTTACTTGTTCTACAGCAGCGCGACACTCCTATTATTTATAAGTATATGTGGGTTAATCACACATGAATGATGTTTTTCTCCCTGCTTCTCTTTGGTCTCTTCTTTATACTGTAGTATAGTATAGTATTGAACAAAAAGTATTATGGGGTGACATAGCCGTTTGAAGTAAATGGGGCAAAAATACTTATGCTCCTCCCGGGATATGTAGTACATGTTTTGGTGTGATGGCAGAGATAATAATAATATAAAGTAGATAGAATAATTATTATTGTTAGGGAAACTTTTTGGAAATAATTCCAAAGTTTTTGGGGCATGAAATGATGTGAAAGTTTATTTGTTAGTTACTTTTATACACACACTTACATACACTCATATACACATGTCCAAATTACGGATATGGAACTCTCAAACCATTCCTTTCCTCCTTTTCGGCTCCTCTCTTATGTTCTTTTTCTATTATTATTATTATCATACTCTTCGTCTCCTCTTTTATTAGATATGTTCTTCATCTTCCATTTATTTGGACGTATTCATCTTCACATTCCCACACATACATGCATAGCCAACGTCGACATTCCTTTATTTCCAACCATTTCCTTATATATTTTTTTAGTTATTTCATAATCCTTCCCGCACCCTCTCGGATTGTACATGTCCGGTAGTCACACATTGATGATTCCACTTCGTCGCATCTTAGGTGTTTCATAAAACTTTTAACGCTGACGCTATAGAATTACACTTAATTATGACTCATTAACGTGAAATATTGTTTTCGACGGGGAACCGTCTTGTCTTCTGTATAGGGAAACCTCTTCTGTAGTCCCCCTAATAGGCTCCGACTCAGAACGAATGCAGTCGTGACGACTTTGAGAGCTTGTAATGCAGTTTATGGTTGGCAGTTTAATTAAAATTGAAATTTACGATGGATGCGGGAGTCGGGAAATTTAGGATTTTTTAAGATTCAAAGGACATTTATATGCTTCGCTACTGAATTTTTCCGTAGTGGAAATCTGGTGTTTTAAATACCGCAAATTCCAAGTGTTTCTTTTTCATTATAGAAGAATCTGGTTTCGGACAGTTTTTTTATACCTTGTGTGAGATTTAGGAATATTGATCATCATGAAGTTTAAATACAGCATATGTGGAGAATAAGTATGGAATTCTGACAAAAATAGTTTTTAGTTAGTTTAAATAGCTTTGACTATGCATCTCTTTAATTCTATTAGAATTATTAGAATCTCATTGAGAATTCCTTGTGAATCATTGAGTGATTAATTGTTTCCAAAAATCGTATTTAAAATAAGTAATTGTATTTAGCTTGGTTCATTCTGATTTCTGTACTGTGTAATTAACGTGCTATTTTTTCTATTTTATTTCAGGTTTTATCCGGATCCGATAGTTGGCGATCGGGTGACATTGATTCAACCGGCGTGGGCATAGGAAGTTATTCCCCTGTGGGTTACCCCAACCAAGATAATAAACACGTGAGTTTTTGGAATCTTGAATTTGCGAGCTTCCGTCATTATAACTGTTCTGTTTTTTCGTGCTTCTATTTGTATTTTATGTAATAAGTATATATAGTACTTTAGGAGCTAAGTAATGCTAAACAGCAGCAGAATTAGCAAGTGTTCGTCGTTTCGGTGTCAGTGTGTGTATGTTTGCTATTGGATTTAAAGACTGTGAATGTAAAGTAAGTTGACTAAAGATTTGTGTAGGACAAATATTTGTACTATAAATTTTTGTTTTTATGTAGTGAAGTATACAACTATAATGTAGTAAGTATACGCAGGTGTAGTGTAAACCGAATCCTGTCTGCTATTTTCTGTCTTCTTTTTTTACGTTTTAGATATACATATTAGATACAATATAGTGTGCGTGCGGTTGTAGATTATCGACATGGATTGTGGATGTATCTTAAGTATCTGTCTAGCATGTATATGTCTATAGATAAGTAGACATGTGGGTTGACTAAATTAAAATCGTTGATGGATGATTGTGTTGCAGGCAAACGGAGACGACGATTGGGTGTACGAAGAAATCATTTTGGAGCGAGGAAGTTCCGGTCTAGGATTCTCGATAGCGGGTGGAACGGACAATCCTCATGTGGATGATGACCCTTCGATTTACATAACCAAGCTTATTCCAGGTTTGAGTTCCTCCCAATTCCCATCATTGGATTCTAACACTGATAGATTTGGATGTACGAGTTTAGAGATTTTCCGAAATATTGCCGAACGAGGTTCATACCGTTTCATGAATGTTTTACTATTTTGTTTATCAGTTTCTACTTTTTTTGCTTTATTTTTTGTGCAGGGAATTGATTTTTTTTTGTTCCGTGTATTTTTTCACATATAGATCCTTTACACGTTTGTCTTCTCAATTTTGGGGTGACATACTACTTTTTTTTGTTTTAATTTTTTAATTATTATGATAATTTTTTTGGTTCTAAGTGCTAATATACTGTATGTGCTATATATTGCATACAGTAGGCTGCTTTTTTTTATATCAATTCCCTCGTTTCAGTAGATTTCAGTTATTATTCGGGCGTAGAGACACAGTTGTGACTTTGTAAAAAGTGCTATATTGCATTTTAGACAGAAAAGTGTGCTGTTGCATTGCATATTAAATATATATATATCCTAGAAGCTTGGATGAGTATGGCAATTTCATTTTAAAATAGGTATAGTATATATTGTGTAATCATATAGGGACTTGTTGCGTTCCCTATACCTTCAAACTCCAGCGTCTCTCTCCACAGACTTTGTAAGTATCTATAGTTTAGGCTCATTAAAACATTGTCTAAGTGCGACGTTCCATTAAGGAAACGAAACATTGTTTCCTTAATGATTTTTGTTGTTTTTCCTTTTGTGAAAGAACATGAAAGTGCGAAGCGAGGAAGTGGATTACATAATACGGTTCATTTCGGAGGGTTATCTCATAGCTATTAAATGTTATATAGGTTATACTTATACTATAGGTAGTTATATAGGTAGGTTATACGTACATTGTAGGTAGGTAGGTAGGTTTCTTTTCGGGTATAGGACTGTTTGTCGAGGAATTAGTACAAAGGAGGAAAAGGAGGAGGAGGAGACAGCTGGTTTTGAATAATAATTTTCAGTTTTAATTTCCATAATGGAAGGACGACACTTTCTCAATGCACCCGTATATATATCTATTTTAACATAAACAGGTGGAGCAGCGGCGACGGATGATCGACTTCGAATAAGTGATGTCATCGTGCGGGTTAATAGTACTTCGGTCGTGGATGTTCCTCATGCAACTGCTGTGGATGCACTCAAACGGGCTGGCAATACTGTTCGATTGGTAAGAAGAAGGCAGAGAAAATTTTTGTTTCCTAATGTTTTACGAGGCGTAAAATTTCTTCCTGTCCTAAAGATATATTTATATGTAAACCCAACTCTTATTATGAGCACATAGAACCGACTTATGTATGAGATAGGAAGACATTGTCATTGTAACTTCTTATTTTTTTACACATCATGCACCAGACTGGGAAGGAATATTTTTTGAAGTGGTTATACTACCCAGAACGGCTTCAAAACACAAGTATACTATAATACTTTTGAGCAGTAGTGTTGACTTTGGAAGAGAGAATTTTCTTAAGGAATTTCGAACGTGTAAAAATATTTCTGTCGTAAAAGATTTTTTATGCGATCATTTTTGTATGTTTTACTGCTCTTTTTGTTTTACTTGAAAGTGGTTTCAATTTGACATGGTTTTCAAGCAATTTCCTACTTCGCATAAAGACCTCTCTCTCTCTCCCTGACTTTCCCCGGTCTTTTAGTTACTCCAATGTCGAGCTACTTTGACTGGTCTATATAGATTTTATTTGTACGCAGAATAATAAAGTTGGGTGTGTAAATTGAAAATGAAACTTGGGCAGAGCGATTTTTGGCTCGTCTGCGTTTTCCACAATCGTCGTGTTCGGGAATGAATATGCCGGGTTGTTGGAATGTTACAAGAGTTACGGGTATATTGGACTATAATATATGTGTATATATATTTTGCAGAGTCAGTGAACGTTTGGCGATATAAAGTTTTGATTAATTTTGGAGGGGGGGGGAAGTTGGATGGTTGTTAGAGGAAAAAGTGGGGAAGGTGCGTAGGGGATGGAGATAAAACTAAGAAAGGATAGGATAAGATCGAATGTATGTCCGTGTTGTCAACGAAAGTGCGTAATAGTCAGAGAATATTTTGTTTTTAATGAAACACAGCAAGTGCGACGGAAGGCACAACCGTTGGGACCCATGCTGCATGAAATCGAGTTACTAAAAGGAAACAAGGGACTGGGTTTCAGCATTGCCGGAGGTATCGGAAATCAACATATACCAGGAGATAATGGGATTTATATTACCAAGATCTCGGAGGGTGGTGCTGCTTATGCTGATGGCCGACTTGCTGTTGGTGATAAATTGGTTGCTGTTCGTAATACTCCGGTAAATGGACGATTACTTTCCTCTGATGGTCTTTTGATTTGAATTAGCATTTGGATCTCCGTATGGTGTAACGGAGTGATAAATTTGGATTTGAACTGATTTGACATTAAAACATAATTACTGTAGACGGGAGAGAAGAATTTGGAGAATGTAACTCATGAAGAGGCCGTGGCGACGCTAAAGGCAACGGAAAATCGTGTAATTCTGCTAGTTGCCAAACCAGATCCAGCATCCATGAATATGATGAATCAGATGATGCTCGAATCCCGTACCCCTCCTCCAACAGCTCATCCACAAACTCAACAACTGGAGTCGAAAAGAATGACAACACCACCGCCGCCTAAGCCTGTCACCCCAACCAACCTGAGTATGAACATCAAGCCGGCGACAAGTGAAGAAAGGATGGGTGGCGGTGGGGGTGGAAGTGGCTCAACAACACTGTCTCAAAGTCGGACTTCAGTTGCAAGTGGTACCACTCCACGAGGTTTTAGTGATGATGATTTAGATCGGGAACCTCGGACTGTTACGCTTCATAAAGGCACGTCTGGCTTGGGCTTCAATATTGTGGGGGGAGAGGACAGTGAAGGGATTTTTATTTCATTTATTTTGGCGGGTGGACCCGCAGATCAGAGTGGTCAGCTTAGGAGAGGGGATCAAATTGTTTCTGTCAACGGAGTTGACCTCACTTCGGCTACCCATGAGGAAGCAGCTCATGCGCTCAAAGTAAAATATTACACAAAAATCATAAAAAGCTTAATTTGTTATTCTCTTCCTCGATGCTCGCTGGAGTAGAATTCGGTCAGGGTTGTTAATTTCCCTATCATTTTAGAATGCGGGATCCACCGTAACACTGGTGGTGCAACATAAAGCAGAAGAGTACAATCGTTTCGAAGCTAAGATTCATGATATGAAACAAAATGTTATGACGGGAAGCTTGATGAGGACATCACAAAAAAGAACTCTGTACGTGCGGGCTTTAAATGATTTTGATCCCACCAAAGATGATAACCTACCATCAAGAGGACTGGCTTTTGAATTCGGGGACATCCTCCATGTCACCAATGCTTGTGATGATGAATGGTGGCAGGTTTGTATTAATTAAATTATTCCAGTGACTTCTGTCGGATTGTGCATGGGACCACGCCCGAAAAATTAACTCCGCTTGGAAGTTAATGAGCTGTGTGTATCTTTTCAATTTAGGCTAAGCGAGTCCTCTCGTCAGGTCAGGAAGAAGGTATGGGTATCATTCCCTCAAAGAAGCGTTGGGAAAGAAAACAGAAAGCCCGGGATAGATCGGTAAAATTTCAGGGAAAGAGTCCAACTCAAGAAAATAAGGTATTCGAGGCACGTTAACCACAAGAATTGTCCACTGGATCTCGATTTTTCCTCTTCACTTTCTCTTTCTAGCTCTCTCTTAGCATTCTTCTCTATGTCTCTCATATATTCTTTAAATCTATTGATTCGTAACCCCGTATCAATTTCACCTTCACCACTAACCTTTCTCCTCCCCCTACTCAAAATTAGAGCTGTAATTTTAACAGAAGCTGTGATGTGTTTTTATAGCAAATGTCCACTTTGGAGAGGAAGAAAAAGAACTTTTCATTTACCCGGAAGTTTCCATTTATGAAGAGCCGTGATAATATTGATGATGTTTCGGAAGGAGAACGTAAGTTGTTGAAACCAATGTTTCGTATTTTTCTATTACAAATCATAACACTTTATAAACAAAAAAAATATATATTTGTATGGGGGAACCTCTCGCACACTTTTATTTTACTTACAATGATGACGACGACCATATATAATTTATGGGGAACATTATTATCATGTATTCTGACAGAGATGTCCAATAATGATAAAACTTTTCCCCTCCGACATACTTTTCGTTCCAACTTGTAAAGTTGTTCATTTCCTTATTTTTGTTATACAAATTGCTACAAGTAGTATAGAGAATTTAGTAGTTTGTTCACTGAATATATTTTACAGAGGGAATCCCTGGTCTTGATGGTGATTCTACCAGCATTCGTAAGTGTGTTTTTTTGTTTAATTTTCTGTTCTTTTGAATCTTCTTTTCCTTTCATACATCTCCCGGAAATCTCTGTGTACATACACTATTTGACTGTGTTGGTTTCTTTTCTTCACTTGAACCTTTGTTTCTTTCTCTTAAGCTATACTTACTACAACTACTATACTATTGCATTTTTTTACAATGTTACATCCAAAACGTGCTTCTCTTCAGGGTTCTGGTCTTCTATACACATTGATTAGCTCCTAATTTAAATGTGGGATAAACTTGTTACTCTAAAAAGAAAAAGACTTCACTTTCCTAGCACGTCATACTATAACAAACATATAATTATAATATAGCTTTCGGGGTATTACTTTACACCTCTTGAAACCCTATATACTTATATACATGTATACTCACATTGGACACACAATATGATTGTGAGATTATTACGTAATCCTTAAATGTGTGGATTGATGCAAATTGTCTGTTTTATTGGAAACACTAGCTTACATGGTGTACATGCAGGATGATAGATTAGAAGGTACAACTCTCTCCAGTTCATCTTAATTCTTGTATTAATTTCTATATAGCTGTTTTTTTACAACCTTTAATTTATTTCTATATAGTCTGTTCGTTAAAACTGTTTTTACAATCCGAACAAATATGAATCATTTATTATGCAAAATTTGTAAAATTTATAACGTAAAATAGAATTTCGTTTTTGCCGAGTTAATTTTTCTATTTTTATATAAAAAGTAAATAATTATTCTGAGTTATGATTAATGTGCATGTGCACATAGTGCTAAATAGTTCAATATAGTTAAACGTAGTTATTCTTTCATAGTCTTAAGCACAGTTTTGGATTTCCGTAAAATAACAAAATGTTACTTACTATTAGGCAGCATGAGTATTTAGTGTGTTATTTAATTATTAAATGGTATGAATTTGTTGGAAATTTTTAGTATACTATGTATACTTACTATACTAGCTATAGTACCCGCAAAATTGTTAAGAGACGATGAAATTAATTCTTATTAATGCGATCATATGCGTTTTTATGGCAAGCCAAGGTTGTCTGTTCAGGAAAGTTCAATGTTTAGGAACACCAGAGTATTAATTTTTCAGTCCGTAACTTCCGCTTGTTAGTTCTACACTAGTTTTGTACTATACTAGAAGGAACAGCTGGTGATATCAATTTTACTGGGATGGTAAATCACTATTATGGAGTATGATTCATATATTCGTATCTGACCTTTAATGTAAAATTTTGTTGACAACCTTATATAAATTATTGCTATATTAACCTTCAAACTTGAGTATGTATATGTATCAAGAAAGAATTCGGATTCCTGACATTGAGGAATGTAGTATAGTAGCTATCATTAGATCAAAAAGTTTGTTTCAAAACAACAAAAAATACTTGCCAATCCCCCAAAAAAAGACATCTCACAATTAACTTTATGCCTCATATATGCTTCTCTATACTACAGGCAAGCAATAATACTCGGCCTGCATGTAATAATTTATTCGTTGCAAAGACTTGATTTCATCGCCCTTTACTTTTCATTATAGTTTTTTTTTAATATTTTGAATATTACAACGTGTCGTTGCTAAATATGTAGAATGTTGTCCGTCCTTGTTCTTCTATCTCTCTTTCATCTGTTCAACTTTTTCCTCTCTTCTTTTCTTTTGATGGTTGTACATTACGTGTATGCTTCAATTTGATTCCAAAAGGAATTTTCGTGCTTATTTTTTCCTGTGTGCGTTTTTATTTAAATTATTTTTTAAAAAATACTCTGGGTCATATGCTACAGCTGGGGAAGATGCGGTGCTATCGTACGAGGGTGTGCAACAAGTCTCAATAAATTATGCCAGGCCCGTAATTATACTGGGACCCATGAAAGATCGCATCAACGATGACCTCATTTCAGAATTTCCTGATAAATTTGGCAGTTGTGTTCCACGTAAGTTGTCATTCAGTTTGTTTCATTTGTTTTGGTACAAATTAAGATCGTAAAAAATGAATTCATACATTAAGATAAGTTTTTATCTACTGCTATCAATTTTTGTAGTTATTTTAATTATTACTATTTAATTAAACAGATACAACTCGACCCCGACGCGAGTACGAAGTCAACGGAAGGGATTACCATTTTGTTGCCTCAAGGGAGCAGATGGAAAGGGATATTCAAAATCATTTGTTCATCGAAGCTGGGCAGTACAATGATAATTTGTACGGCACTTCATTGGCTGCTGTTAAAGAAGTTGCTGATAAGGTAAGAATAGCTGAGGACGATCCCCACAAACAATTTTTATTATTATTTATTTGTGAATATTATTTTAATAATCTGCTGATTTTTTTAAATATATAATTTCTAAATTTTTTAATGCAGGGTAAGCATTGTATTTTGGATGTAAGTGGAAATGCAATCAAAAGGCTTCATGCTGCTTTGTTGTACCCAATTGCGATTTTCATTCGACCCAAATCTGCCGAGTCAATAATGTAAGTATAGTACAGTGTTTTGACAGTTCTATAATTTACTTGGCAAGTGTACGTGTGTATTACATTTTTTTAATTTATTTTGCAGGGAAATGAATAAAAGGACAACCGAAGAACAAGCAAGGAAAACTTTTGAAAGAGCTCAGAAAACAGAACAGGAATTTGGCGAATATTTTACAGGTTAAACTCATAATACAAATAATGTTTAAAAAGCAGGATGAATTATGATTTAGGGTTTTAAGCCTTATTACATATGCACATATTTAATACTTATATGTTATTTTGTTACATACAGCAATCGTACAAGGTGAAACCCCAGAAGAAATCTACGAAAAAGTAAAACGAGTCGTTGGTGAACAAGCTGGACCCACAATTTGGGTCCCATCCAAAGAAAAGATCTAAGGTTGCCTGAGTTGTTTATCGTGTTATACATAAGAAATTTCAAACAATAATAGAAATAATACTTTTATCCAGCGTTTAAATCCTCTTTCAGCCAAAACAGTCTGCTGAAAAAACTTCGGTGGATAGTCGTACAAGGTTGTTTAAAAGTACGAAAACTCTGTTTTTAAAACACCCGGACCATTGTTTGCACGTGTATGGTTCCAAAATAATAATTACTTGCACCGATCATGTTTGTTAAAAAATAACATCACGGGCGTGAAGCCCAAGGATGTAGAATCTTTCTGCCTCCTATTATGTCAAACATTTTTCAAAATCCAAACAATTTTGCCTTAAAAATTACGTTGGTAAAGTATGTCTTACTTTTGATTCACTGTTTTTAGTTTTATTTTTTGATTGTCAGAAGAGGAAGATGTTTTGTTTAAGATGTAAGTTTTAAGAACAAGGAAAATGTATACTACAGATAGTAAGTTATAGATTATGTGGCAGGTTTTTTGATTTAATATTTTTGTGAGATGGTGAATGATGACATCATCAGCGTGGAAAAGTCGGAAGGGTAATTATATTTGTAACTTTACGACTTATGAACCTCATGCAGCCATACTGTGTATTACTGTAATTTTACAGTAACTTTAAATTATTCTTTATTACAAAACGTGCTATTATGATCTTTACTGATGAGTTATTTCGATAAACGTTCAAAAGTGTTGTGTAAACTGAATTATGCATGCTGAAATAGTTTCCTGTAACCAGTTGTAGCCATTATTTCTTACTTGTGTTTCATGTTCAAACGTGAAACCCGTATGTCATGTTTTTTTAATCTACAGATTTTATTATCGTCATTCAATGACTTTCTGACTGCTATTATACAATATAGTAATAATTATTGTAATATGGCTGTGAAAGAAAACTTTCCAGTTACCGACTGCTTTTTTGTAGTATTTTGGGGATAAAAAATAGATAAATATGAAAAAATTCCGTATGGCGTTCCGTAATGTTATTGTTGTTACTTACTACGTGCCGCGGCTTTCTCAACTGCATACTCTTATTTTTACTGAATGTAAACTAAAACTTAATCTATGCTGTTCAACGTGGTGTCCGAAATCGTGTTTTCCATGGAAAAGTAGCAGCATTGTTGTAGCTCTACTTCTACTTCGTGCATATGGAAGTCATGAAGTAAATAGAGGGAAATAGTTATTTCGCAGCTGCGCTGATTTCAATAATAATAAAGTATAACTTCAAGGTTACAGTTACATGATTTCCGGTAGCACTCAAATATATTACATAGAGAGAGACTTATATAAACATTACATAAAGTAGACCTTGCATGTGTCATATTTTGACAAAGCTGTAAATTACAAGTCAAGAAAGTAAACTCATGCAAAATATATAGTTTAAACAACAACAAAGGAATTGTTTCTAGAAGCTATTGTTAATGTATAATATTATGGATACTAAAATGTAAGTAATCAGCTATACATATTATAATTTTTAAAAGAAGGCTGTAGAAAAGGAACGGAGACTATGCTCTACATATATAGAGGAAGCAGAACTCGTCGAATTTAAAACGTTATAATAAACTTGTTCATTGTTCTCTCCTGTTCACGTTCGAAAATAATCCATTTGAAGTGCTAGTTGTAATATATAGAGAACATATTATACACTATACAACTTAACCTTAATAATGAATACAAGGTTATTTGCCAATTTTTAGAGAGACGTCAGAACTGTTAATTATCGTAAGTAATAATATACTTAAAAACATGCAATTCTATAATTAAGAAAATATAAGGCAGTAATCATTATATTGACGTTTTCACTATCTATCTTGTTGAACTATAATGTACGCAATTGATTTTTACATATGTATATGAGTAATTTTAAACCTGTTACGTAATTTATAAGATGCAAAATAAATTAAAAGGCGTACGCATGATACGGCATGTTCAAGAGTACACAATGTAGAACGTTGATATACTATCCAATACTTTATGTCAGAGAAAGAGAGAGAAATATTCGATAGTTTAGGAACAGTAATAAATTTACAACTTGCTTTATTGTTTTGAGAAAGTTTGCAGCTGTTAGAAAGCAGCCAGATTATTTTGTTTTAATCTAATCGTAAGTAGACACATGTAAAAAAAATATTTTTCTTTAAGATTATTGTGTTGGTCAATTTATTTCTATCAAATATTACATTATAAGGATTATATTCTATTTTACTTGGAGTTGAGTTTTGTAAAAATCCCGTTCATTACTTGTTGTTCAACTAATTACATTTTTACAACTTTACGAGCAAAAGGAGGATGGAAAATTATTCTGCAGCATTTCAAAAAAATCATGTTATATCGTACCTATAATAATGTAATCCTATCTGCCCTTAAATACTGTAATAATTGAATGATATAGTGATAGCCCTTTCCATTTGGATCATGGTTAAAAATCATTTTGTAGTGACATCACCATATTGTAATAATTTGTAATGTGAAAATTTGTTAGCACATCTCAATAAGGGGAATAAATAACGCACTCGGTTGATTGCGCAATTTCCCGTATTTAACGTTTATATTAGGTATTTAATGGAAAAATTAATCGGCTACAAATATTACATACTATGATAATTCCCTCCGCTCTTTCCCTATCATGGTAAAAGAGATGCCCCTGTTGAAGGCAACATAACGAAATATAGAATACATGTTACATAAAAATAATACCGTATTGTAAGGTTTATGAAGGGCGTACATATGTAATAATAATCATGTTTTGTTGACTAATTCTTACGGGGGTAATTAATCAAAATGTTATTCAAAATTATTATTATATTTAGAAAGGGAAAAAATTACGGCAAATTCGTAATGATAATCATTATTGGTTACTTATAAAATAATATATGAAATGAAGTTGAAGTTCACTATGGGATATAATTATACGTGAGAAGATTGTACGTAATAAAAATAATATATGAAATGAAGTTGAAGTTCACTATGGGAAATAATTATACGTAAAAAGATTGTGCGTAAAAAAAAGTAATGAATAAAAGGATGGCGTCGATTTTACCGTATCGAATCTCTCGTCTGCTTATATTTCTATTCTTTCTTCATGGAATGCATCTTGGTAATTTCCGTTGTGTTTTTGAAATCATGCTATACGTATAATAAATTATTCACATTCGAATGTCAGCGAGTAATAGCGAAAACAAGATAATTTATTTCAAACTTGATATCTCAATTAGATTTCCTACGGTCACTACACAAAACGTCAGACAAATTCTCCCCTAACGTCTTATTCCAGCTTTAAACAGCTTTCCCCCGACCATAAGAGTATAACAATTCCTGTACATATAATTACGCATCAAAATTTTTAACGTGCTTTAAAGAGTTTAATATTTAATAATAGTAGTTTAGTTACCTCAATACTACGAATGCTTAATTTAAACGCTACTCTTAGATTTCTACAATACAGATTTTCCCACAACCACCGATAAATGGAATAGTAACCAAAGATTTGGAAGTACTATTTGTAAAATACTTTTGGAATCATAATATTAGAGATATTAAAGCACTAAAACTCAATTCCGGATTGAACTTTAAATGGAACAATATCGAAGAAAGAGAATACTGAAAAAAGTAATAATGGACTATATTAAAATAATTAATATTATTTACATGATCACTCGTTGATTGATTGACTAAGGTAAGTGCTTGTTAATACAAGTGTGTTGTATAAGTTTGGAAACAGCATTTACACTGAGGAAAAGGTAATAGGTACATAATTCAATTCAAACATCACAATTTTTTAACTGCGATGATGGCGATTCACAGGCAAGTGTAGAGGGATTACTGAATGCAACAAATTACTTCCAACATTTAGTGAAACCACTAGACTTCGTTCCCAGTGTATATATATATATATATAAGAAAGTTGCAGTATATATTATACATACGCATACATATAATTACGTAAGCAAGTAACAGTAATAAAACAGTACGAAATTATGGCAGCTTCATGAGCAACAAAAATATTCTTTCGAATTTTTACATACGAATGCAAAGATATCGCTGAATTTTCTCTCAGTACACTTATTTTTTTTTAACAATTAGCAATTGTATGCTTACGTACTACAATATAGTTTGATTCGCAGTATTCAGATCAGATAAAAATGACTGATTCTACAAATTGCAATATTATGTAGTTAATATTTGTAGTGTAGATATTTTAAATCAAGGACGATACATACGAATGGGAAGAAAGTATTTGGGAAGTGGCTGGTTCATCAAGTCTTCACAGGTTTGAATTAGTCAGCAATCATGCTCAGTAAAGCATTTGCAGCGCTGTCTTTATTGAAGCTTCCAGCCTCGTAAACTGATCGAATTACTTCCTCGTCCATGTTGGGAAACATCTCCTTCAACTAGAAAATTTCATTCGACGTCAAAATAAAACTCACACCACAACATCAAGTGACACTCGATCTTATTCACATGAAAGTCTAAATATGTAGTATGTAGTATAAACTGTAATGCAATCTATAGCTGTCAAACCTGTTTGAAGTCATCCGGGTTGAAGGATGGACGAGGAGGAAGGCTTTGTGGCACGGCGGCTTGAACGGGCTGATTGCTCTGAAAAACTTGCGGCGTCTTCTTGTTCATAGTTGTCATGACACCTGGAGGGTAGGTTACTGCTACACCAGGAGGAACGTACGCCAGATTTGGTCCCACTCCTGGGGCTTGTGTAGTCGGCTACAGGTACACCAGATTACAAAATAATTATGAGATAACAATTGTGATAATAAATTACTGCCCCTATGAGAAGCACAAATGTACTAAAACTCTTAAACCCGATTGCTTCTTTTAACAACTACTCACCATGAAACTAAAAACTAGCAAAATTTGGCCCTCTTTGCCTTCTCCATGCTTTCCATTGAGATTATACCACTCTTCAATCGTCTCCCCCTTAAAAATTTCCTCAGGAATTTGAATGTAAGCATGACCTATAAGTTCGTCAACGGAAAACGAGCATTCATCATAAACTTCCAGGTAGACTTGATGTATTCCCATTGGAAGAAAACTAAAATGACAAACATAATTTCAAAAATTAAAACTTGATCTTATTGTCCGATATATCATCTTAGCATCTTAATCAAAATACCATACCACTGGATAGTTTTATTCCAACGAGGATTTTTGGCACCATTCACATCAGTAGGAGTCTCGTAAATATTGTGACCGATGTGAATTCTCACGTAAGGGTCCATTCTTGTCATCCCGTAGTTTTTTACTAGTTTTGCCTGCACAACAGCCATAACAACACTATTAGAATCACAACAGCCGAAACCAGTAAATCATAAACGAACTACTCTAAATCATAAATCGTCCATCCCCATTTTCTCACCTGCATTACAGAAATTAATAATCTTCCCCGAATGTTGCTCGGTGTATGTGCAACAGCTGCAGCTGCAACATTTTGAGCATTCAACATCTGATGAAGGGCAAGTGCCGCTTGCTCATCCATCCTCTCTTGAATTTGCTGTGGGGTCAAAGGTAGGCCCGTCACTGGGTCTTTTAAATCCCGAATCATGCGTGGGCTGGAACCCGACCCTCCCGGGATCTTCAGGAAATCCGCGGGCAGCTCTCCCACTAATACCCTCTTCCTCCTGTCATTCGCCTTCGCCGTTGCTGGGTCCAGTGACACCGCCATTTCCTCAGTACTATTTATAACAAAAAAAACAAAATTCCAATTTTAAATTCAAGCATAAAAAATCCAGTAACTTTATGTCGTTTGAACAACATTATTTTTTCATTCGAAAAACTATTATTCTCTGTTTTGAACAACAAACAAGATTCGTAACAAGTCGAACTACCTTATTCTTCAAATTATACAACCTGATTTTTCAAACTCTTAAATTGAACAACTTGATTATTCAAGTAATCTCAACGCTCGGCTCTTCTCAAAATTAAATATCAACCAACAATCTATTGATTCTATTTATTGAGGATATTGAACAACAAAAAAACAAAATATTTATTTTATTCAATCCAGAACATTAATTATTATTATTCTTCCATATTTTTTTTTCAAACAACAAATTCTAAAAGTTACACCAATTTATTCTTAAAACGAACATACAAACAACACAAACTATTTATTAAAACAAGATCACAAGCCTTAATCCTAAGTTAGGATCCTAACAGTCAGAAATAGCAAAATAATGACGGCTCTGTCGAATTTTTACAACAAATGTTACCTTTAATTCGTTGTTATTTGAAAAAGTGTTTCTTAGTTTAAAGTCCGTTCCAGACTGATTGGGTATCTCTCCGGATTTGATCGTACTAATTAATAAACAAATAAATGATGACAATAATTGAATTTCCCTAAATACAATCCAGGAACTTCCAATTCGTCAGCCTCCAATTTCCCCGTACAAATCGTAATTAAGTGTAAATGTCTCTCTACTAAATACAAAAAAGCTATTTAATAAAATTAAACTCTGAGCTATTTCCCCCAGCCGAAGAATAACTAAATAACATTTAAGAACGAAGGCTGATGAGTTGACGTCTCGTCTATACAATGTAATGCTAAAAGTGCTCTTAACCCTTTAAAAATGACTATTATATAAACTGGCTTTAGCCGTCATCATGATGGGAATATCTATCATGAGGATTTTTTCAGGATTTGAGAGAGTATTTCTACTTCTACCAAGTCGGGCTATATAGGGAGTATGTACATGTGTGAGTTGTATAAAAGGGGAAATATCATCGGCCAAGTATTAAAAAGTACTAAATTCAACGTTGAAGGGATAGAAATTGGTACTTTGGGATCTTCCGATATGTAGTATGTATTTAAAGGGGGAAATATAGACATTACACTTTTAAAGATTAGGCATGATAGACATGCTAGAGCATATATAAGAGAAACCTTGTATAACGTTGAATACGCATACGTGGACCGTAACGCAATCGCAACGTAAAGAATCCTATTACTCATTCCTCTCTGTGGTTGTAATGTTGTAAATGCTCCTGCTGTTGCTGTTTCTCTCCTCTCTCTCTCTCTAGCTCTCTCTCTCTCTCTCTTCTTAACCCTTTCCTTTTCCTATATACTTTCATATATACTTAAATTATTTTTACTTGTATTTCTTCACTACCTGCGAGCAATAACAAAGTATCAAATTCTTCAAGTCTCCATCAGAAGAAGAACTGCATCTCTCCAATAGAGCCTTATATCGTCTTGGGCGAAGGAT
>JAQGAK010001511.1:0-31165 GCA_034696945.1 Lipothrix lubbocki | reverse complement strand
CATTCACAAAAGTCAACAATAGACAAAAGCGCATTTTTAAATTTTCGACCCAACTTGAAGCATGTGATGCAAGGATGAGCAATGAACAGTGTACGAGTATGTCATTGTATGCTAAACATAGGGCGACCAGGATGAGCACGACGACCAGGGTTTCTTGACAGCTCGACATTTTGTCACATGTTCTGAAGTATATATAACTCTCATATAAATAAGAGTTCGTGTATGTGTTAAAATTAAGAATTTAAGAGCACATTGCCCAAAAGCAACAAAAAAGAGTTTAAAATAGATATAGTCAAATATTATTATAAAATAATAAATAAATTTGGAATTTGTATAAGCACTTAATAATTTTAAAAAATCAAGCGATTTAAAGGTCAAAGGTCTTTGTGTGGGCCATGGGCCTGTTAATTCCCGAGAGCATCGGACGACCAAATAAGTATTTGCCAAGGCCTCTGTGGAGTATTTTTAAAATTGCTTTCTAATTCTTTTTATTGGGGTTTTTTCGCCCTGGCCCTTCAATAATAAAACTAATTATTTCTCACCTTCTCAGGTTAATATTCAATATTAAAAGGATATTATACACCTGGAGGAAGCTAATTGTCTGAAATATTCAATTAATGAAAATTAATTTATTGTAATTATTTATAATAAGCTTATTTAATTTGGCCAGATGCTAAATTATTAATTATTAGAAATTACAATAATTATTTTTTTACAATTATTCTTTTCGGTAATCTCTGTGGAACTGATTTATTTTATTGTAAATTAGTTATGCTCCATTATTTTTAATTGAGAATCTTCTGATCAATCTCATCTGATGTTTGATCAATACTTAAATAGCTCATCTGATCATCTGATCAATAATAATTGAATATTGTTTCGATATAATCGGTGTACATAATGTGTAACTTACTTATGTATATGTAGGTCAGTCTTTTTATGCGAAGGTCAACCTTGTTGTGGCAAAATGTAAATTGTTGTCATAAATGTATTTATTAGTCAGGATCGAAACCAAAACATTTCCGAGCTTCGAGGAATATTTACTAAGTTTATAATATTTGCTGGCTTTTTCGAGACGTTGAGACTTAAATGTTAAGCGTGTGTGTATAGGGAAATAAAGTGGAACAAGATTAATTTTGTCCACACATATATTTTTTGCCATCCTATATGCGTAATTAACTTTAATGAATGTCTCTTAATAATCCTATATACATAAATATATTAAAATATTCAATGCCAAAATTGTAAAACAAAGTCTGGTTGTACGACATTATTACTTATATATATTATATTTAATACACGCTTCATCAAAATTTATGAGTTACTGCTCTCACTTTAGTCATCATATGATGGGTAAGTATCTAAATATGAACTTCAACTTATATTTATCTTCTTAATAGTCATTTATAGTACTATGTATATACGGGAATTTTGAGTAAATAATCTGGTATGAACCGCATTTTACTTATGGGTTTAGAATGTTATTTCCTTAGCCGTCACACTCGGATCAACTTATAAATACTTTGGGGTTCCAATAATGGAATTTAGGTGTATTGACTTTCCAACTATAAATATATCCTGACTTTGTTGGTGGACACAGTTATTACTTATATTCTAGGGACGCTGTGTCATCAAAAGTCAGTCATCATGAAGAGAAATTAGGACTATTAGTTGGACCACGTGCTTAGAATGGACCTAGGCCGAAGTTCAATTTAAGGAAATTTTCCTTGAAGGATTACCGAGGACAATGTTTATTTTTATACATGGACGGAGGACCGTAATTTTTGATGATTTTTTCTGCACCTTCTACAAATTATGAGGTTGCTGGTGCATAATATGGATTTTAATTAATATGATATCATATTGTTTATTTCGTATAAATTGCTAATCGTAGGGTTTTGTATTTATAATTTTTTAAATCAAAATTAATTTCAAATAATTTTTAGGGAAGTTTTTACATATCTGACGTTTAAGATTTTAATTCATTTGAATTTGTTTTTTGCAATCATTTTATCCAGGTAAAGTGTTAGTCAAGTCAAGAAATGAAGCAGTGAACGAGTTTGTTGGGTAGGAGCAAATTGTACTTCCGAATAATGTTATTACAATATAGGATCATCTGATTAGTATAGAAAGGATAGGAAATCGAATCTCAGTGTCAGTGATTAGATGTAAAAAGCTTTGTTATGTTGATGTACAGTGGCAGTGGGTGTTGCAATGTATTTCAAAAACAATTGTCCTTAATTCTATCAGTCAGTATTGAGTGTTGGGTTTAAACTTGACATAATTATTATTGGCTTTAGAATTCCTCATATATGTGATCTTCCCGATTGATCTCTTGCATTTTGCACCAGCACTACTTTAAATTCATACATGTACATGGATGGACTTAATTGCATTTTTATAGCCATGTGTTAAGTATAAAATTGTCCTTAGTATAACATACATTTGAAGTGTTCGTGTAATTGTTTTTACAACCGTTCTTATTACACTTTAAAAGCGACGGCAGATGATTCAGAGAGTCTCGTTGGTGTTGGGTATGGTTAGGTTGTAAAATGAAAAGTGCAAAGAATTAATGTAGTAAATTACTTATTTAAGGTAATTTTAATTCAGGTTGTCAATGGTTTGTTTGAAATTGAAATGGTGATGGTGGTCAAGGTGTGGGTCTATTGCATACTTAATCATTTTTAACGATAAGTGTTAGACATTCTGGTGTACGACCATAAATATTCAGTAATGTGTGTACCATACGGGCAGTGTCAGTCAGGGATAATGATAGACAGCATAATGATGCAGTGATTTTGATGTTCGCATGAGCAAATTAATTCAAACCTGGAGTTTTACTCAAAAATTGCTCAGGATCCGACTGTGGGTTCATTTATAGAGAATGAGCCTGGGCATATCTACACCTATACCACAAAAAGTATTTTGACCTTATCTGGAGATATTTTTGTAAAAGTAGTTTTCCGACATTCTGTGAAACGAAAAAAAATTATGTTGATCCACCCAAGTTGGCTTCGATATGGCAAGGCACGGCTGAGTTTATTTTCAACCTAGCTTTTGCGTTATTATTAGCGGCAACAGAACCTGCTGTGCAAAAAATCGCGTCAACTTTTTCAACTATATAGCACCTAATGTGTGAAGTGAACATTAAAGAATCGTATGCCACCCCTTATTTTTATATAGGCAAAAGAGTTCGTACGTAGGCGTTCTATCCCGACTACACCAATGTAATCCATTGGTGTAACCTGCTATTATAATCAAATAAAAATTTAAATTGAGCTATTGTTTCCTGTGTGCTAATATAATTTGTTTTATTGCCTGTAGATCAGAAAACGTCGCTTGATATCATTCAAACCTGGCAAGCAAGAGTCATCACCAACCTCATCGTCCAGGAGAGCTAAATTTCACGCAACATTTTCTACCTTGGATATGAAACAGATTGAACAACAAGCCGACAGTATTGTGTTGGAATCTTTTATTGCATCGCAGCGCTTGTATCGAGTGTCTCCTAAAAAGTCCAGGAAGGCAGTCGCAAAGAACGTCTCTTTTGTTGAACCCGAGGTCGACACCGGGAGTAAAAAGGGATCCCGGAAAATCAAACGGTTGACCTCGAGGAAACCATTAGTTCCTCCGAATTCAGACATTGAAAATATTGGAAGTAATGTAAGTAAGCCCCGTGTATTTAAATTTCGCAAAACAAATAATACCAGTCCTAACCAAGAATATTGCTATGCTTCCGAACTGTATAATGCTCCAGCTATTGCAGTTATATCCGAGACTGACATTACGTTCACCAGTGTAAATGAGGGCTTGAATACGACAACTTCTAATGGCGTTGAATCCAACGTTAGTTTTCCTACGCCCCCCGACCGATCAGTTCTACCTACAAACTCTAACACCATGGGAGTTAGTTTTAGTGATGACAGTGAAAATTTACCTGGACACCGACGTTCAAAAGTAAACAAAAATTTGGAAGCCGGTTTGGTCTACGGTGGTGCCATAAGTGACGACACTGTTATCGCACCGAGCTTATCAGATTCTAACTTTGCATCTCAAGTAAATAATAATTTTAATAAGCTTAATAACCTCACTAATGTTTCTGTACATTCCTCGTATCCAATTAAGAGCACGGACATAATCCGTGAGGAAATTCGGCTTCGGCGGAACTTGTTCTTTGGAAATACTGACGGTGGACCTGATCCTGAGTTACTTTCTAACGCTAATATAACTGAAACCGAGGACAATTTAAACATGAACGGCTACGTCAAGACTACACATTTTGGATTCAAACAAACAGCCACCGACAAGAAACTCACGTCAAGCTCGTGTCTAAGTCAGGCAAGATTTGAGCCGAATGTTTCCCCTGGAAAGTCAAGTAATCTTCGTCCCGCTGAAATGAATCTTCCTAAACTCTACTCGGTTCATAATGTTCAACATGTTCAGCAGAAACCAAATAGTCCTAATATGAAATCCAGTCAGACCTTGACCCAGTCATCCAGACTTCCAATATTTTCTGCAGGAAATAATGTAAGAAGCAATGGCAGCACTGCAACCGGTAAAACCAGCAACACGAACCAAAGAAATTTATATTCTCGGCTGCCAGCTCAGTCTTTACGATCTAATAAACAATTGAGCGCGACCGGGGATGATGTCAGTACTCAATGGATTTCAGGCACTGAATTTTTTAAACAGAAACCCATCACATACGAACAGAAGATTACTGAAATCAGGCGAGAAACCATGCCAACGAAAATTGGAAACGGATATAGTCACGGTGTGCCCACAGCCGGAACGGCTGGCAGGAAAAGTTCTCCGGAATCCGTAACCAGTAATGAGATTCGACGAGGAAGCGTTTATTCGAATTTAGGTAGCAAACTTCCAACCTACAACTTGGGAGTTAAAAAACCGGTGGAGTCCGTACCCTTCTACATGATGAACTTGTATAAGAATCGCAATAATCCGTCGTCTACTACTGCAGTGGCATTAGAAAGTAAAAATGGCCTTCCGATTTCACATAATGCGGGATTTTCTGGAGTCTCCACAGGAGTTGTGAAACAACGAACCATTCAGTACCAAAGTAAAATTGCTGAACTTTCCAGTAACCCAGGCAGTCCTCCTAGTCCGCTCGTTAGAAGCTCCACATACGTGAAATCCACAAGCCCACTCGCTCCAGATAGTCACACTCCTGTAATAGACTCCGTTCCTCGCGTGCCCGATTCTCCTAAATCTACTAGAAACGAGGGCAACAATGGCAAGTCCAATGTGAGCTCAAGAAAATCATTACCCATGACTGGTATTCCATCTCCTCGGACTCCTCGATTCAGTTACAGTGGTCATGGTGACAATAAAGAAAATTATCAGCATACATCTCCTAAAGGTCATCATCGAAATACTGCTTCAACCAGCGCGAAGAATCCTTCAAGTCAGTCTGCACAAGAACTCCAGCCCATGAATTTCCCTCTGGCTCGTGACGGATCAATGAGTTCCAGTGCCGTCTCCACTGTTTCTAGTGAAGATCATTCTTCCTTCAGTAGCGGTTGTGCTGCAACAGAAGGCGACAAAGCCATTTCAGACTCAGAATTCTTAATCGATGACGAAATATCCGACCAACCTGACCTGACGCTGACATTTAAAGGTACGTATGATATTAACATACTCACCTCATTGCTTCTGCTTGGCTGCTTTCATTCAATTTTGCATTGCTTCGATTTTCCTTTTCTACTTGTACTACTGTTAGCATTATTATACTGACTATACCTATAAGCGATTCAATATCATGTTATGTAAACTGTTCGACCATTCCTTATAATCAAGTTCTGCTCTGATTTCATTAACTATAATAATACAGGTGAAGCCAAGAGTAGTAGCTTATTAATACAAGGCCTTTCAGTGTATAATCAATCTTACAAGAATTTTCGATGCAATCTCTGATCTGCAACTACATACCCAAAAGTTGTACAGGAGATGTTAATCTGCACATTTTGCCTACAGTCTAATTTGCAGTCAGCCTCAAATAAGAGGATTATGTTGTTGCAAGTAAGGTGGTACTAATTATCATCAAGTTTGAGTCCAGGTTTTGTTCGTATGGAAATTTGTTGAACTAATTGTATTGGCAGGAGAGGATTTGAAACTTGATTTTGTAAGTGAATGTGGAGCCAACTGGAATTATTACACTATTTTAATTAATTGTGGGTAATAGTACATAGGAAATAAGTGGTGGCTGTAGAATAGGGAACTTGCACGGCGTACATAAAGACTTGTAAAGTGGTACATTGCAATTGCAAATGAGGAATGCAGCCATTTGGTGCTGAAAAAAGTTATCGGATTTTCTTCTAAATGTCTTCCACAATTTAGAGTAACTGGAAAAAGTTTAGACATTCCATTCATGTTGTAGGCTGATTAGTTTTTTGAGGTTATTACTATTGTTCCTTCTTTTTATGGAGCCTAGTACATGTGACTGAACTCCATATATATGTACATGTCAGCGGTCCATATTGTGGAATTAGACACCCTATATTAGTTTTGCATATGTATAAGTACCTATACCTACCTACACTATAGTTCGTCTGTATTATAAAATGTAAATGGTAGGTGGATAATAAAATTCTAAATCTGTGCCTGGGATCCGTGGTTCGAATGCATTGGAGTATTCATCAGCAGGCTTACATTCTCGAGCCACAACTCTCTGTAACTCTGTAATGAATATTTGTTGACAAGTCCTAACCGATGATGATAATCAGGGCTGTAATTGAAACAACGTGTTCATTTCAATTCCGCGGAAGATTCTGCTGAGTACTACGTACGGAGATTATAAAATAAATTTGTTTGTTAGTCTCCACACATTACCTCAGTACAAATATCTGGTTGGACTTTTCCCATAATAGTGTGTTTGAGGAGAACATTAGATTCTGTAGACCCAGCCAAAAAAATTCAATCTGCAATTTAAACTTGAGGGTATAATTATGACACATTGGTTACTTCCACCTTGATGCACGTGGTTTGAACATCATTTCCATCACAAGCTCGACCAACTCAGAGACAGATTACATTGAAACTTATTACTAGACGCATGGCACCAAACCAATCTCACTTGCACTTTTTCCTTGACGGAGTGCGTGATTATTATGGAAAAAAATAACGGAATGAAACTTTCTTTGTTGGATTATTTGCAATGCATTAGTCTGCATACTTGTCTGTAATTATACTCATACCCAATCATACTTAACTATATTATGTGTAACAACAACGTCGTGTAATGGAGTTTGACATTTTGGCCTCTGCTTCATTCCTTCGATTCGACTGTTGTCAGAACACCAAGTCCTACAAGATCGATTTGACAGTAATAATTAAAATCTTCGAAAGAATGCACGCACGCATATACTAGTGATGTAAAAGTTGAATTTCAATATACATTGCTTTCAAATGGGGCATAAAGGATCTTTTCATTTCCTTGCACCTGCCAATGAATCGACATGTAGCGGATTACGTAAGTTTTACAACTGTATAGATACTACTCAAAGGTAACTGAAAGGCAAGCCCTTGTGTTTGTAGTTTTGAATAACTTGATGAATTCCATTCTCAAAATTTTGACTTAGCTGAACTTGTTGTTGGTCTAACGGCATCGTAGAATAAGATTGGGTGTCACATAAACATATTTAACTACGATGGAAAATGATATCTGTAAAATATCTCTCACGATTTGGTGCCGGCAAAAAGACCGATACACGGTTAGTTTGGTAATTGACACTGCACTGTCGAAAAAATACAATGCCCTTTTCTCTTACTTTCGTCCCCATTGTTCATAGTAAATTACAGCTTTTAGTTTTTATGTCATAATTATATAACGATGAATAGGAAGGTTACGTACCTATATAGTACAGCACACGGGGTATTGCGTAATGTTGTTCGATAATGAGGAAAGAAATCATCCACTTTGCCTAATTTAAATTTTGAATTACTAATTATATGCGCGCGTGTCTTGTTCTAACAGTTTTTACGATGAAAATAACGCTATTTCCCTCGACCTTAGCCTGATTGCTTTTAATATTACTTATTTTTGCAATGTAAAGTTGCGTCTTTAAGATCGTTCGGTGAACGCCAGTGTTTAGTACGAAAAGGGCATAAATTATGATTCATGGCGTAAGGACGAGGCGGATTCAGTGTTATGTAGTTTATATATGTATATCTATATTATCTACTGCGATGCGTTTGTCAAATTCTTGGAGGATTTAGTATCTAGTACTTTATACCCCGCAGTTGCTCAAAGCTGTCCCATCTTCATCTTTTTGTTGTATTCGAAGGGTGTTAATGATCTTAGGAATGATGATTCAACGAAATTTCCACGATTCCGGGATTTCAGGATATAATTTACGTAGAAACTATATATCTACCAGGAGATAATTACACTTGCAGTTAGACGTTTTGGAAAATTACATCGAGCAACTGTTCTGCACCGTGGATTAAAAACTATAATAAGCATTCAGCGGTAAACTTACACTTACTTACACAATAGAACATACCTATATGCATTACAAATTGTCCGTCAGGCTATAGTCAAAGGCATGATATAAGATACTTTTATAGATACTTACATACACACAGATATAGTTGTTCACAGTGGGGAATTTGTTTTCAACTTTTTGCACAAAGCATGTAATGTGACGTATATGTATATGTAATATCGTTTTCAAGTTGAGGTAATGAAATGGCAGAATTCAGGTGGACAGGCAGTTTCACTTTAAAAAACGGGGATTACGTGAAACTTTTTACATAGAATTTTTCAGTTACGCAATTAGAAATTATCTTTAAAGTTGCTGACTGTTGTGATTGCTGGCTCCGTGAGTAGATAGTCCCGACGAAACAGTTTTCTTATCAGTTCTAAGCTGTAGTGACTTTTTAATTGTCAAATGGATTTATGACTTCAATATCTTAATAGCCAATGTTTGTGCAGTAATTTTCGCTGTATTTTGTGATAATAATAACTGTTCCTTGTGTATAAATTGTAATTTACTGTAAATTGCAAGGATACAAGTGTAGCATGATTTTGGTTGGAACAACTTGTGTTTATCCCAAGATTAATGACTCTCGTGTTATACTTTAGATTGGTTAATGAGCAATTGCCTAGATTGGTATATTTAAAATTTAAATCTCTACCATACTTTTTGCATGAATCTGTCTTTACAGTGTTTTTTCAAAGGTATAACAAACTGCATAAAACCAATGACCGAGGTCATTTTGCCGTCGAACTTACAGTCAAATCGGCACAATTTGTAAACCCTGAAAATTATTGAGTGCTTGTGCTTAAATTAAGATTTGCTATGTATGTATGTTCGACCATGCCCGGTTATAAAGTAAACGGCGTCAAGCTCTAAGATCACCTCTTTTTTGTCTTTTGAGTTCGGAAACTACATGCTCTGTGGTGCATATTTGTGTTGAGTAATCGAGCTTGTGATTTCGATAAGAAAAGTAAAATGAATAATTCAAGGGCAGGTGCTAAAGATTCTTCCATGCATTAAGAGAGATGAGATGAATTAAGCACGTGATGACTTGTGTGAGTGTATTTAGTTGTATATTTGTAATCAACAAGAAAGAATACATATTGGACTAGTACATACGAACTACATATTACCAGTACAAATGTTGTGGTGTCTGGTTTCGTTAATACAATCATGTATGCAGGAACGTTGTACTGGTCGTACCTCCTTTATTGTAGCAGTTGATTAGGTGTTTTCACAGTCTACGGCATTTTCTTATACATTTATCGTAGTAGATAGAAGAAGCCTTACGTAGATGACAGATATGGTTTCGCATTTCAAGTGCAACAGCGGAATTTTCTGTATCACTAATTCTCTTTGTTTCTATAACCATAATCCAGATAGTATTAATTTACCCGTGGTAAGGAGTACAGAAGAACATATAACATATTTTCGATTTTCTGCACGATCCGCAATGTTACATGGACCTTTATTCTTAAATAAAAATTGGTGTTTGCAATGAGATCGAAAAATAATTCTACACCGTGCAAGTGTGAGATTGCATATTTTCCTTGTTTCTGCATTTCTTGAGACTCTCCGGTTGCTTGACACCATGCTGATCGTCTGCTTGCATGTTTGAGGAGAGCTCACTCACTCTTCTGTTCAGAGTAACTGAGGAGATAGCAAGGATGATATTCCGATTTTATGTCTTTAAAGAGACATGTGATCGGGTTGTGTACTGTCGAATTTGAAGAGGCAAATTTTTTGAGCATGAAGTTAAGTATGTATATTATCCTTTCAGAGTTAGTTATATTTAGATTCGTTGCGCCTAGGAACGTATAGGCTCTATCTGAAGTAAAGTATCTGTAATATAATATATACCTTGTTCTTCACTACACAACATTTTGCCGTATCATGATATTGCAGGTAAAGTCATTATCATCCGCGAAATCTTCAGATTCCATCATCCTTCATAGGTTGTTCCTGTATTCTGCAAAATAAACTTGACCAGATCTTGGCAGAAACCCTTTCGAAACAGATGTAAATCAAGTTATGTATTATTATTAAATCTGGTGCAGGATATAAGGGTATTTAATGCAAATACAGATACTACTACCTTCTACCTCTTCATCTTCCCTTTGTACTTGACTCACAGTAGGACCCTCCCCTTCTTCTGCTAATCTCACAATTGCTAATTGTATTGAAAGGGCAACATACTCAGGACTCTTTTATTTCGTATTCAGGTGACTTTTACGAGGCAGGAACAAATAAATATAAAGGCAGGTGCGGAGTTACACGAGAGATTCGTTTCCCGAGGATTCTCAACGCACCGTTAAACTTTACGTTCAGTTTTGCTCTCCCTTTGTCTTTATTCATACCATTCGACTCCGAAATACAAAGGATTTGCTTTAGCATTTGGTCATTATATTTCAAGTGTCATCATACATGCGTCTTGGGCTATAAATCCTAAAGTTTAAATACCGTGTAGCTTGAACAGCGAATGAGCTAGATTTCTGCCTATTGATTTGGAAAATCATGTGGGCGTCACATGTATATAAAGCATGTCCTAGGATACATTTTTATCTTTCAGTATCACTGACTGAAGATTTTCTCATGAAGATGGTTCCATTACTACAATGGCGTGCATGTGGAAAGTGTGTATTTTGAGGTTTGCTTTATAGTCTTATTTTAACCATAAGTGACATCGGAAATCCCATGGAATTCATCTTGATCTTGTCATTTATTGTTCGAACTGTACGGCTATTCTATTCAAATAAGAAATCTTACTACTCGCAATTATTATAGCTTCAAAGATTTCATGTTTTAGCCATGGACGTCATGAGACAGTTAGATTGATGCAAATATGTCGTAGATACATACATGCACGTATCTATAATTACTTGTAGATCACGTATCTATATCTATAGATACATTAGTATATAGGTAAATACATGTTTACTAGCTTGGGAGAAAATCAATATTGTGACTTTTTTATGAAACTTCCCCATGCATATAGGGGAGACTAAATGGGGTAAAATATTGTTTGCCAGAACCAATGTAATGATATGATGTGAAAAAATAAACCGGTAAGGTTGAAGGGATCGGTTGTTATAGCCGCAGAGCTGTAATGTATGGTAATAATATTGTTATGATCTACCTTTATGCCTGGTTCGCTTTTGAACTGTGTATGTAATTTATCACATTCAAATGCTTGGAGGTCGATTAGGAGTTTTTGACCACAAATGAGAAAATCACGTAGATATCTGCATGGTTTACTACACGGCACGCACACACATAAACACTTGTACTCACACAATTCTGTGGGACTGTACACGGAGCTTGGAGGAGTGTGAATGTGAATCCTTCCGACGACGACCAACGTGAATTAGTCCTGCATGTGGGGTTGTTGAAGCCGTTTCGTATGATAATAATAATAGCGAATCTGTTAAGTCCGTCTGTTTTTGTGCTGTTTACCTCTCCATGAAAGTAAAGTGTATGGGGTTCATCTGTGAAAAAATAAAATGGATCTAACGCTAAGTCTTATTATTATTACATTCACCTGACGTTGCCGTTCCTTTGTTGACTTGTATACCATAGGACAGTATCGACTAAATGTTGCATTCACTCATTAAAAATCCTTACATTTAGGATTCAACATTGCGTGAGTTTTTTCTCATACCTTTTTTACCTTCCGTATTCCTAGTTTATTGTATACTACTAGACTGTGGAAAATCTAAAAAAAATAGATGTATCTACATATGTATGTATACACGTGTATAGTTCACATGTGAGGTCTATAAGGACGCACATATTATTTCACGTATGTTATCATTAAGCATATCCTTCCCTGCAATCTGTAAGACCCCGGCATTATTGCTTCAATTCATGAACTCCACTGAACCGCAGGTTTTAAAAAAAACTGCATATACTATAAGTATATTTGTGTACGCTGAGAAATTTTTGTTACATACATGTAATTATCTGCAGGGTCCTTATATAGATGATATTAATCTATGATCACCAAACCTGTTCAATTTACTTATTAATTTCCTCTGGGTGTACTATTTGAGGAAAACTCCCATCCGAGCTTCTCGTTAACTGTATACAACGCTCTGAGATTAAACTGCATAAGTTTGTTGGTGTTCTATCTCATCATTTTAATAATAATTAGCGATTCTGGTGTGTAGGTAGTTTTTTTCTATTTTATTCATAGAGAGTATACAATATACTATAAAGCACCCCTGCGATATGAAAAAATAATAATAAGGTGAGATTGGTTTTGTTTTCCAACTACTACTATGGTGGTTTCTATTTCGTTTATTTCAGAAATTGCGGAAACTGTTCATCAGTGACGTGCATTCTGTAATGAAATAGTAAAATTTGATTTATCGAAATGATGTTCTTATTTTCTTGAAATTTATTTCTCAATCGGAATAAAAATAAAATAAAGTACAGATAAGTGGGCTGGGCAAGCAACAATAGTATCGACATCGAGAGAGTTTACAATTTAGAAAATAGCAAAATAAAGCCGGCTATGAAGCTGTGTATAGCTAGGAGGATAGAGGTGGAGAGGTACGTCGAAGAACGGAAAGGTATGTAGAAGGTGTACAGAACGGAAAGGTAAGAGCATTGTCAATTTATTGACTTCAACGAGTTTGTTGGAAGCTCGAGGACGACGATAAACAGTTGCGTATAGTCCACTTTGCTACCATTCAGCTTTCTGGTTTCGAGCATGCCACAGTAGATACTGCTGAGACGTAACAATTTCTCACATTTATAGAGATTGTAGGAGAGCTATATCTGGCTTGCTTTGGGTTGTACACAGGAAGGTGTACTACTACTACTAGACTAGCTGTTTCAGTGATAATATTAATTGCAATTTATCACCCCTTTAATGTTTGAGTTAAAAACATAGCGGCAAAGTGTTTGCCTTGGGTTTGGGCTGGCATCGAACGTCATTACGATTACGAGAGCTCTTTAAATACCCCCTCAATATATCCACGTTTACGTAAAGTGCAGTGACAACAAGTAACACTGTTTACATCAAGTTTGTCAAGTGTTATAGGCACTTATCACCAACTCCCAAGCCACAATTTGCTGGTCGGCCTCGAATGACATTTATTTAAGTGCAATCGCGCAAATTCATTTATTTTATTTTTCTTTTTTTTGCGGTGAACATTGAAACCTAAGATTAGTATATTGTGGTGGTGTAATAATATCATTTTTCAGTATAAAGTGGAAGCCACTATGTCAACATGCAGTTACGCGTGTACACAGAGTAAACTTCTTTTGCAAGTTCAATTTTGTCCTTCCTAACTTTTTGAATCCTCTATTTTTACTCGTGAGTGAAGTAAATGTATTCAAAAACATATATACAATTTAATTGAGTTCTGCTTATGAGGTTAAAGCGTAACCTGGTATGCTCTGTTGATATCTCGGCTTTTAATTACAATCATTACAACGTGTGTGCTTATAAACAATCTTTACAGAGCGTGTTTCTTCCTGAAAATTGTTGCCACACACAAATGTTTTTAGACTGAGGAGACGATACCGTTTGTTTTTCTGAAAGCCTATAGAGGAATCTCTGAGTTCATCATTTCAAATACCAAATACAGTATCAAGAGATTGTGTGGACAGGATGACTCAGGCTAAATAAATTGAATTGAGTTGTTTTTGATTGCCATAATAAGAGTGGGAAAGCCTGTGGACTCATTTATACTATACATATACATAGTAGAACGTGTGTTTAGAGAAGTCCGTCCGTTTCAAGCTTACTTATACTATTACTATAGAGTGCTCCAAGCAAGGAATATAAGAAGTCTATTATGCAACATAAAGAACAGATTAATTTTTAATCTGCCTTAAGTGTAGCAGACTCTGTAAAATTCAATTATCTCTTGATATTACGTACTGTACACACAGACTATATAGGATTTATCTTACCTTTACACTTCAAAGTTTTATTTCCTTAATAGTCTCGACACAAGTTTCCCCGGTGTTTATAAGTACATATATATGTAGGATTGTAACTCATGAGCAATCATTCATCAAAGCCACAAGATTTTGAGTAAGCTTGAAAAGTATTTGACGTTCTATGAGTACCATCATTTCAAGTTGTGTATCAGAATAATGCAGACCTGAGGGAGAGGATACAGACGGAATAGTACAATAATAATATATTTTGTGAGTGGTTTGTACTCAAGAGAGTTAGCAGAAAAAATTATTTAAGTGTCTCATCTATACAGAAGAGGTGTGGATTGTCAACTGTTTTCTGCCTGCGTAACATCCCTCCTGTCTCACTTATTAGGCTTCCCTTACCAAGCGACATTTGAGACTTTTCATCATATGTATTCCCTATTATGCCTGGATGCATAACATTGTGGCTTTGTAACAGTTGACCAAGTGTTCATCAGTTTTGTGGATTCTTAAGTTTTATGTTGTTCTTCTCATATATGTGAAATTCGAGTGCGTCTGGGAAACACATTAGCCCTCCACCGAAAGTCCGCCTTGCTTCCGCTCTAAAGGTTTGATATATTCCTCTGCCGATAGATACACACTGTTGTTACACATACTCACGCTGCAGCCCTTTTCCAGCTTTACAATGGCTTTGGTCAATGTGAAAATTCGTCATATAAACAATGTGAAAATGTGGCCTGACTTGATTCCAGTGAAGCCAAAGTTTCCTATTGAGAGTTCTAAAAGTTAGTCCCAAACTCTGTAATTATTTATTATTTTTCAAAAGTTTCTTAATATCCAACTTTCATTTGTTTACTAGACTGTAATTATATGCATTACTTGATTACTAAAATCATTGGGTGCACTTATTATAGCGGAAAAATTAGTAAATATCTATGTTACTATTAGTTATATACTGGCACATGGCACAGTAAAGGGATTTTGTTGTGCAAGTAAGCGTTTAAATGCATTCATGCAGTCATTTTCTGGTTTATTTTTTATTTAAAATTGGAAGGTCAATAATTATTGGGCTTGCGTATATAAGTATGTTATTAGAGTTATGGTACACCTTGTTGAAATGAATTTTCCACCATAACGGTGATCATTGGTTTCACCATGTACAGGTTTGTAGGGTGATATTACTTGCCTATATTCATGTATATTACAAGTAAGTACTTGTATAATTATAGTGGTATGATCTATATTTTATCTATATACTAATCTATATAAGTATATGCAATAATAATATTTTTACTCACACTTTCTTACTGCTTTTCTCATTACTAACACAGTTTTTTTTATGAAATTCGGGAGAATTATTTTCGCCTGTTTATGAGGATATAATCGCTTGAATGTGTTTACTAGTACATACACAAAAACAAGTATGAACTATGAATGTAACTGATATGAGCATATTTTTTTAAGTTTGTTTTCTTGATCTTTCTAACAGAAGGCTGTCCTTCATCATTACTGTCGCATTCTTGTACTATTCACACTATCTTGTGTGCCTTGTTCTTGGCTAATCATCTTATTTCGTAATTCCAAGGGAAAGAAGATTCAATTGTTATTATTGTCATAGTCGTTTATGACTGTCTTTTATAGTGTCTTAACATCAAGATTTTTGCTCTGGCTTTGGGTTTCAGTAAATATAAAACAATGGGACGATGGTGCTCTGCTGCCAGATAGAGTTGTTGAGGGTTTGTGAGACCGCGTAATGTTGTGAATCATGTAGATATTCATATAGAATATATACATAGATGGGAAGAGCAGGATGTAGGAAAATACCGGAATAATAGAAGGAAGACAGCTACTATAGTAGTTGTGTGTAGTGCGCCATAATGAAGGAGATAGGAAATTAAAACAAAAATACGAGGCCATCATCATTGTCCAAAGAAATTATATTGTTGAACTTTGTTCCTCAACTCTGCTCTATAGCTATTCAGTCTCTATATTACTACATGGGTCTCTATGTTTATATAGAGTTGGTGTAGTCGTTCATTCCATTCCATTCCTTTTGTATATAGTTATGTAAATCTGAATGGGTATTGTTGCGTGACATCATGAAAACACAGTTATACAGGATAAACCTATTATCCTAAATAATAAATAAGTAATTTGATTATTTTGAATAACTATCTAAATGATGTCGTGTAGCACGTAATTACCCCTTTCCACCTTTTCTCACTGCTTCGCTCCGTCATCTTTTTGTCAGTGGAACAGAATCAGGTGACGAGAAGAATTCATCCTCTTTGTACAAATTCACCCCAAGCCACAAGATTCCGACAAGTTAATTGTCGTCTGTTATTTATTTACGTCAAACTGAATGAGGATAACAGTGATGGGTACTGTCTTGTCGTTTATTCACAAGCTTGTATACAATAATGAAGAAATATTGAAGATCATACAGAGAGAGAGAGAGAGCATTGTACCTATTGATGTAATTTGGTCTTTATGAAGCTAAATTACTCCTGACCCTTTGGATCTTATTTTTGGCTTAATTTTCCCTTTTCTAGTCCATCACCTTTTTCTTCTTTCTTAAGAATGTTTTTGATGCTAAAAATTAAGCAATTGGGACGCTTTTAACTGCGAACTCTGTTCACGATCTTTTTTTCTAAACCTTGTTTTGGTGGTAATATTTGTGCAATTTTTTTTTCTTAATATGAGAATAAAAAAGAAAATTATGGGGTAAATGACTACAAAGCAATGGAATCAATATGTAGATCAAACGCCTCTTGAATTGAAATATGAAAGTTTTACAAGTATATGAAGTATCATTTTAAAACCAAACAGGCATTACAAGTAAAGGGTTGTTACTACACGAGTCTACAATTTGGTTGTCAAGAAATCAGGGAAATCAAGTAAAATAAGTGAAAGACGTGAGTTTTCGGCAGAAATCACTGGGTAAAGAATGAAAGGAAGGTATTGGAGCGTAACTAATGCTGTGTGTATTCCATACTGCCATTAATGTGTTTTGTATTGTTTTATTGTCAAATTACTCAAATTCCCTCTAGACTTATATGTGCGTTTATTACAATATTAACTCTTCGAAGTTCCTGTAAGTATATTTTTACAATGCAAATCTCTGTATTATATACGCACAGTATGTATATGTATAGGTACTGTGCGTATATATACAAATCCCAATTGAGTCGATGAATCGAGGCATTTCTAGCGGTTTTTTTTCTACTCTTGAGATTTAAATCGCCGTGACTGACTACTAAGTGAAGGTCTTTGTGTGACTCATCAACATCATGTGTGTTGTGTAGTGTATTATATATACACACGGTTAACAGGACTATAGGAGGAGCAACATCCTCGTGAAATATTACTGGAAAGGATACTCAGGGGGAAGATTAGATGCAATCTAATCAAGAAGAGGTACATCAACATGAAACTCTGTCATGTTTCCAACTTAACAGTGAATGATAAAGGGTTTACTCAATCATGAACATTAAAAATTCTGCAATGAAGCTAATGCCTGGAGCGGGAGAAATTTCAGAGGCGGAAATTCTTCCGCCCATTGTGTGCAGATAAAAATTTGACAAATATTCACATTGAATGGCAGCTTTTGGGCCTCCGTACTTTATATTTGAAGGCATTAGTTTTACTTGGTTGGCGTTACAGTCAAAGAAACAGTTAGAGCAGTAGAGGCTAAAAGTTTAGATCGTGCACTCTCAAATAATCTATGCTAGCAAACTAACATAGTATATAAGTATACATAGACGTGAGATGAGTACATTGAATCTATCCTCCGTTGTAAATTAATGAAAGGTAAGAGCCGAGTCTTTCCGCCACGTCTATTACAGCTAGAAAAGTATGGCACAGTGCTATATGACAAACATGACTATCATAAATCCCTGCTGTACTTAAGGATCTTTCAGTTCAGGAATTCGTTTTTCAAGAGCGAGTCCAGATAAATAGCGATCATGATTGGATCTATACCTATACCTACTAGAGTATGTCTGTGATTTGTTAAAGTTTATTGGAAACATTAAATTATTGTAGATGCTGGTTATGGATGTGTAGGATGAACTGCAAATTGATAATTGATTGTGAACATCGTCATCCTGATTTCTGTCCGATTGCTCGTTCTTATCAAAGTTCAGATTTTGCTGTTACCATTTATTGTTATTCTATAGTATAGTAGGTAAGGTATCCATATTGCATTGTATGCACTATTTAGGTAAAAAGGAAGGCCTCGGTTAACAATATGAAACAAAGTAGAACGGTAAAGTAGATAAAAATTTAAAATGACACGTTCGAGTTTAAAAACACGATAGTTTCCTCAATAAAATAGTTTGCAGTTTGTAATAAAACTTAAACTGTATATTCTTGTCTAGTCTTGTTGTATATGATGGAGGAGCGTAGGAATTAACTTGAGTGTTCCGCAAAAGCAGCAATATCCCGCTATATGATGCATGTGTATACAATTTACCATTTCAAACCCTATGAGCATCTTCTCTGCTATTGTTAGCTTGTATGCAACAAGCCTTTCTATCTCTTTATGGACATGTACATACTTAGTAGCTATTTCTCCGTATGTACTATTGCAAGTATATGACTATGGCCAAGGGACCAAATTTTGTTGCTGTTGATGTTGAGAATTGTAAAGAACTCTGCAGGGTTTCTGGCTAAGGTTGACTGTAATCACTAATCGTGTTATAATTAAGTACACTTTCAAAAGTAAATTATTCACGATTGCTATTTAAATAAATTATAATCGCCTACGGTTCTCGTATTTCTATTTCAATCAAAATGAACATTTCGTGGTGGTTTACTCAAATAAGTTAAGCTTTGTTCAAATAAATTGCGGTACACAGTTTCTTTGTACATTGATTCCACAAAATATAGTAGTTACTTATTGTATGAGGAGAGTACTAGTTAAAAAATTGTATATTGGACAAGTGGAAGAGCAAAGAGGAAGGAAAAATGAGATTGACAAACGTGAACGTCACGACGTTTTTTAAGATCTTCTCTTGCATGTAGTCCTTATGTATCCTTTACTACAAGCTTAACACACTACAAGTATGAAGATTCAATTTTTATAGTTATTTGTGCATGTCTCAACAAGTCTTTGAGTACATACCTAGTCCGTATTTATAATACTGTACTACATCTCTCACTTCCACATAATTGCACGGTACATATACAAGAAAAATCTGTTGTTATTCTCCATCAGGATGTATCTCTGTATATATGTTTTGTTTGTTATTTGAGTTTATACAGTCCCTCTGCTTTCATGAATATGTATTTATGCGTTTCACTCACGTATTTGGTATTTGCAGAATTTTTTTCCCCTGTTATAGTATAGTTCTGTGGATGTGGAATCTATTGAATAAGGGAAAAGCCTTGCCTCGGTGTGGTATTTATTACAATATTAAAGGGTATTGTCTTGCTATAGAAAGAGTGATAGATAGAGCGAGAGGCTTTTGAAGCCAGTAGAATTCAAACCGAGGTAAATGGCTTTTGTTGAGTTGTATTTGACGTATTTAGTGGAACAGTAGGTAAATGGCAATAGTTTAATGACGAACGTGTAATTAGTGCTTATAGAAGAGCTCTCAAGTTGTTGAATTTTGTGGTGTTCCAATTTTCACTTGATTGCCGAAAGCAAAATGTTTTGTGTGTGCAAGTTGTAACGAGCAGTTCCCATTCAATAGCTATGTTCATTCAATGTCCAAAGTACTTAGGTAGATTGACGTGTATACAGATACAAAGATATTCCATCTCATGGTAATTGATAAAATTGTGTTGAAATCTAGATGCGTTCACGAACTTCAAGTAGTTAGCAGTTTGTCTTATTATTAATACTTGTATATCGTGCTGTGTTGTGAGGCTGGTTGTGTGCTTCTTTTTCTGATTTACTATATATTCACTGTTTCTATTCTATTCTACTATACTATACATATATGTACATTGAGTACTACGTGTGTAGCTGTCATGTTTAGGGAAGACAGTGAACGTCCGTCCGGCTCGGCATCGGCAACAATCAGCCGTCAGCGTGCACTTTAATAAGACTAAAGAGCGTAGACTTGCGAAATTGTTTTTTCCGGTATTAGCTGTGTACTTGTTGTACTTATAACATTATGTACGTACATATACACTTATATATTTTCGAATCTCTCGTCACGTGAGAAAAGGTTTCGCACTAATAAAAAGTTTAATAAGACTGACAACTTGAGGAATTCCAAGTATATCTTATGTATACTTGCGATTGGTCTGCAATCTTGACTTCGATTGTAAAAATGAATAATGAGTAGTTCTCAACTGTAGGAAGCTTGACCATTAGATATTTAACACCTGATTTTTTTGACATTCAGTTCGTACCTGCAAAGTTTAAATTATTGTGTTTTCTCTCATACATTTTCTTACGTCGTTATTTGTGATGGTGATCGACGATAATTTGTATTGTTTTTGTACTTGGGCTTTTCTGTACTCAGCCGTAGGTACACAGTACACAGAAAAAGGAAGTAGAGGTATAAGAAATATGACATATGCAAACCTAATATGGGAGACGTAAAAGGTTGGCAGTGCAGTAGTCGCTAGTCGCAATATAAATGTCAAGGAAGTTCCTTAGACAAATCATGACTTGTCATCATCATTAGACTGCTGTTTTTTTGCAACTTTTTTTGGGGTGATTCTTACTGTCAAGCTCCCAGCCCATCTGTATCTGATGGCTTATTATCATGATATTATACTTTTCATAGGTAAGTACTGTCACTGTCAGGGAAAATAAAATAAAATCATGACTTCAGTAATACTGTGCACTACCATGTGACTATTTCAGATTTACAACAATAAAATTATTATATGATAGTTTATCGTATGTCGTTGCTCTTTCCGCAAAGTTCTATCTTGTCTGATTAGTGTTAAAAATCATTTTATTACTTTAAATAAGACTAAAATATTTTTATTATCTTGTTTTAATTTTACGAGAAATCGTGAAAACTTCAACTATTAAGTTTTAATGTTTAAATTTATTATTACGATATCTTACGTTGTCTCTCTCTCTCTCCATAAATCCATTGAATTATGATACCGGTGTAACACAGCAAAATTATGATAGCGGAGATATACATACCATAAAGGTCATGGTTTCGAATTCAACGCTGTCTTGTATGTCATTTAAATTGTTGTTGACAGGAGTAAGTATTCATTTTCTCTTTATGTTTTTTTGTGCATTCCTTAAGGGCGTTGCTTTTGAATCTAAAGTTTACCTAAGAAATTTTACGGGATGGACGTATCTTCGATATTGTTACTGTGGGTGCGAATGTGACTGTAATAATGTTGTTGCAGTAAAAATTGTGATGATGAAGTGTATGGCATAACAATAGCCACAACAAGATCTGTGAATTATGATTATTGTGGAAGATTGCCGGCTGCATTTTGTGCAGGATTTAAAATGTGAAGGTTAGAAAAATCAGAAAGGGAATATAAATGACGTGAAATACAATGAGATTAGATAAGAGTTAATGCTCCGAGAATAGATAAAATACGACATTCGTGATTTATTTTTTTTGCCTTCGTTTTTAGTTCACAGCTGCAAAGCCTTTAATGAGAGATAAAAATGAAAATGGCAATCAAACCCGTGTATTATTGCAATACTTATATAAGTATACATATATGTATCAATATACAATAAAGTACAGTATACAATTCTAATAAGAATAATAGTGGGCTGTAATGTACCAGGTGTGAATATGCGGTAGTATAATATTAGGGACAATACAAATACATCATATATGTTCAAATCTGTATGCATGCACATATGCCGGGTTGGGATCATTGGTTTTAATAGTTTATTTATACATGGCTTAAAGTAACGTTATGACAGATATCACGTAAAAGTTTGCCTGTATTAACTAATCTCACACAGTCAGCGTGAACGTCAACAGTGGAAATTTATTTATCATAGAGCTAACATGTCCGTTCACCTATTATAGTGTGTGTATATTTCATTTCGTTGGACATATACACACGGATTTATTGAGCATGTGGTCGTCATGCGAGTGGAGATTTTTTAATATATAATCTCTATCTTGAACATCTTTGCCAGAGTGTGAACAATTATTATGCTTTTATGCTTTATATATTTATACTACTGCAAGTTCAGAGAAACGCCAAGAACTTCATGTCGATATACATACACTGCAGTTTCTGTGCAGCCGGCAATAAAACTGAACAGCATTTTAACATGCTTATTTCTGTTTTCTGTTCTGAAACGGCTCTCAGAACTTACCTATAGCTTGTTCAGTTTGAAGAAGGAATTCCTGTCATCTTTTTCATTTTACCCCTCCAGTTAAGTCCTTTTTGAAAAAAGAAACAAAGTTGTTCACAATTCACAAGAACTATACATATGTATAGCGATACAATTCTAGACAATTGGGTAAAGAGTATGACGATTAGTCGTTGTGTGAGAATTGGAGCTGATCGTGTATCTGTCTGTCGCTTGTTGTTATTGTTGTTGTTGTTGTTACCTTTAGAGTTCACAAGTTCTGTGGTGCAGAACGGCAAATTGGTAAGACTAATTTGATTTAGCTGTGCCATTCGGTATCGACTGGCCGTTCAACAATACACATAACACTCTTGTATTTCCTGCAATCTTTTGGATTCTGAGGTGTTACTAAATGTAGATATGTATTTTTATTTATAAATTTTATAAAAATATAAATTATTTTTGTATTATTTCCCATTCTACTACTAATACTGTTGTGTATATTAGAATGAGAAAGTTTCTTGACTAATATCGATAAGGCGGAGTTTTTTCTTGACAGTTTAAGTACTTGATTAGTCGGAATGTGTCTATATTTACATCAATAAAAAATCCTATAACGCTTAAAGTATAATTATTAAATGTACATATATAGGTATTCTCGTGAAGAAAGTTGAACTTTGAAGGAAATTGTTCTAAAATTACTTTATCGTGTAATATTTGGTTTAATAATTTGAAAATAATTTTTAAACGCAGCGTCATTATATACTTATTTAGTGGTTTTTATGTTTTATTTACCTATAATCAGGCATAATGGATATGTATGTAGTATGTATACTGATGACTGCTTTTTTACTGAGCATAATTATGATGTTTCATAGTAAAAAGTGCAATCTGAAAGATCATTTTTTAATTTGTTACATCACTGCGATAAATTGCTTTAATGTGCACGCTTGAAATATTAAAAATCAGTTGATTGCTCATTTCAAACATAACTTAAATGTTTCCTTATTTTTCTTTTTGCAGATTCGTCCCTGATTCTGTCACCAAGTTCTTCTGGGGAAAGCCTTATTTCTTGCGATCTCATGCTCGACTACAAAGACAGGTATTTTTCAATCTTTTTATAAACAGTCCAACGTACACCTTTTATTCACACGAAACTTTTTCTCTCCTCAGGTTTTCCTTGCGTTTGAATAAATGTATTTTGTAATAGCTCCACATACTTCTTCTTGTATTCTTTTCAAGTTAATTACTTTCAGATTGAGTTGAAAATAATCTCACAACCAAGTCGTCCAGTGGTCTAGTCTTGTACAATAGATCCATTGTTAAAATTATTATTCACTATATAACGCATTATTAGAGTGCATATACGAATGCATGGTGGGGGGAATGAAGAGTTATTGAATATATAGTGGTGTGAGGCGAAATTGGTTCTTTGCCGTTTCGCTGCAGATTTTCAGACATGTAATTAGAAATTAATGAGGAATTTCACAGAATGTTTATTAGGATGAGTCTGCATTTAGTACTTGACTGGTACTTGATAAATGCATGAGAGTATCTTGAAAATTCGAGTTTAAGTATCTTTCCTTTATAGCTGTCCGTTACTTATTGCTATGCATCATTACGAATCAACTTTAGTTAAATCTCAGGTGTTGAATAGCACGTTGTGGAACTTAAGCTGTGCTTTTGTGTGTACGTGTGTGTGTAGTATTGAGTTGGCTCAATTCCTATGCTAGGTGAGTAACATCCATCATGTAGAGGTGGTACCTTTATAGTTCAATCATGAATGTTAAACACTCTGACATTCGTGAAATAATTCAGATATCATGTTGTCTGTAAAGGCACAAGTTTTGTTTCAAGTTATGTGTATTATTATTATTATTGAACATATTATATTTTTTTGGAAATACCAAAGTCAGGTTTTCGTGCTGGGTCTTATTGTATAGAGGTACATACTACAGCCGGATGGAATTTTTGACGGTGTTCAGCTCTTTCATTGAAAAGATCAGCTATGTTGTATAGTTTATTTTTCATGTATACTGTGTAGGCGGTATTTATTTATGTACTTCAGCAAAAGTACCAGCACAACCATATTGTAGAGTTAAAGGATTCTCAAAAATGATAACATCCTGACACGTTGGATTCGAGTTCATGTTCATTGTAACGAGCCATCCTAATGGTAACCACGTCTCTAAAATGATCAATGAGGATGGGACTGATGGTCAAATTGTTTGTTCACTCAGTCACAGTGTTACGAGAGATTTTGCTGTTGCATAGGAAATATGTAAATATAGCCTACATAGTTCGTCATTAACTACTATAATAATGATGAGGACGTGCACATGGACTACGACAATATCCTGTAGGAGTCAGGCTCTGACTTTCATGCTGATTTGTATGACCAGCATCACCAAGGATACAAGTATATAGGTAGTATGAATACTGTAGGTACAATGTTATAGGAGTTTAGAAGAAGCTCTTTCAGAGTAATGTCATTGTAGTTATTACGTGATGCTGCCACTTGGACTGTAGTCTTTAAAAAGAGATGATCTGTTAAATTACCATTTATATTATTTCAGTACGGAGGAGGTAGGATGCATTTATTTGTATCTTGCCCTCCTTGGCTAAAGAGTATTCTAGTTGATCTCGACTAAATAAGTTATACGTTTGCAAAACGCTGTAGCTATCCAGATATCCAAAATATATATAGTATTGTTTTTTGGAATTTTTTTTAATCGACCAAGGTGTTGCTTACCGAAGGTTGCACAACTGCACGTTGTCCTTACGTTGTTGTATACAGGATTAACTTTGTGCTTCATTAAAGTTGACTAACAATTTTCCGTGTGTGTTTTTGTGTGAAACTACTATACACATTATATTTGTATTTCTAGTCCTGTACACTGACGACGACTTGGTTTGAGTAAAGATTGTAGCGATGTATATTTTAAAGTATATTATGATGAAACTTGACTCATTGCTCCGTTTGTTCTGCTCCCCTTTCGGCAGTTCATGTAGTGGACTCGTACCCGGTGATTCGGTCTTGTTGGTGGAGGAGCCTTCCTTAGGATCAGTCAAGGAGTCTGGACAGAGAGGAAACATGGTGAGGACTGACTTTAGTTCGGGTGTGCCACAAATTAACTTGGTGAACACAAGTGCCAATAGTAGTAGAAGAAGTTTAGGGAGTTTACAAGGACGAAATGGATCCGTTAGTCCAGTAGCTACATCTACACCTTTCACAAACAAAGGACCCAAGGTCTCTAATTTTGCCTACCGTGGAACACAGAATCAACCACCGAATCATAACAATAGTCGTTTGATTGCAAATCAGCACAACCATTCAAGTAGCCAACGACAAGGAAAATTATCGGGTGTGCCTATTCCAACGTCCCCTGCAGCACATGAAATTTGCAATGTGGAAAATATCCGTTCGGAACACCAGCATGTGTCACCAAATAAACTCCGATCATATTCCAAATCACCTCTACGTCAAATTATCGGAACACCCAAAAGCCCATCTGCCCGGGTTCCATCCCCGATTTTACCATCCCCTAAATCCGTAAAACATAAAAGAAATGAAGTAACAAGTAGCCATACCAAAGAGTCGCAAGAAAGTTTTGGACATGACACTGAATCTGTTAACGAAAGTTTTATTAAAGAGATTTTAACAGAAGTCGCAGATTATAAAAATAAGTTAAATGAACTGCTTACGGTCCTGGAGACCAATGAGAAAGAAATGGTTGAGAAAGATGAAGTCGTGAAGAAACAACAGCAGGAGATCGAGTATTGGAAGTCTAGGTATACGGAAGCAATGACGAAGGCTTATGATGAAGATGCTGAGTCTGAAGACAGTATTATTAGTCGCACCTACGAAGGCGATAACTGGCGTAAAGAAAAGGAAGTCACGCTCAGGAAAGAAACCGTCAACAGTGCTGTTCAGACGGATAACAATCAGACTGTAAGTGCAGCAAGAGAATACTGTTATACTTAAACTTGACTTTACATTTAAATACATAAAAATGTACTGTTTTGACTATATAAAGTTATTTTTTATTTTACACAGAATCGGGCAGCTGTCACATACCCCGAAGAGAACGATAAAATGGGGCAGCTTGTGAGGTGAGACTTGACGGCCAGTTTTTGATACTCACACGCCACCTTTTTCCTCAGGATATTATCGTTCAAGTATTATTTTATTTTATGTACGCATGATTTTTTTTATTTACAATAATTATACCTTTTACATATTTTGTCTATAGTTGTGCTTCCTTCTTCCTTTCTCCTAATTGTTTGTATTCTTTCTTGTTTTCTTTTACACCAAAACCCTGACGTGTATAGATTGTTTTGAGTACGATGAAATTACATATATTTTGATAGTATGTAATAAATGTAAACAATAAAATACTTAGTATCTCGTTTGGCTATACACAATAATTAGGAATATTAATTATGATCATTTTCGAAAATTTACAATGCTGTTTTTTCACATGAACTTCGCTAGCTTGTTTATACAATCTTAAATATGTGTAATACTACAAGCTGATGATCGTGCTGTTAAGAATTTGCAGCATCTGCAAGCCATTTCGCCGTTGTTGTACTTGTACATCCTGAAAATTCTTGCGCTTAGCAACGCTTTCAAAAATGTTTATAATAACTTTGTAATTATATGTACTGATAATGTATGTTTGTTATTTCAGTTTTCGCATCGGCCGCAGGTCTTCGGCAGCAGGAAAGAGTTAAACATCTCTGGGAAGAAATGAAGAGATATTGAAGTTTCTTTTGTAGGCTGTGGCGTAGCAGTGGTCAAAAATCATCGTTTGTGAAGCCAAAGTCGAATATTATTGAATTTTGTGTACTTGTAAAAGCCTTCTGTGAAAGGCTCCTATATAATAATTAATCACCGGCATATTATTAGTCCAATTATAAATAATTTAATTATTCTTCAATATCAAAATCAACTGAACGTCTATACTTTCGACGCAGCATGTCAATTGCGGAGGAAGTCAAGCCGTTCAGATTTTCTATTCTATTACTAACTTCGAAGCTCAGAGGTTTCTTTTTAAATGAATCAAGTTTTACAAGCGCTGAGGCATATGAATCACGAGTCAAAACTTATTGTAATACGTTTTTTGTTAACCTTTTTGGCAACAGATTTCATGCCAATGTCCATTATGTACTTGAAACTCAAGTGTTTTCGTTGCGATTATTTTTGAGGAAAATAATTTGGTATGACATCTGTACAGAAAAATGTGATAATAATTATTGTAGGTATATTTATTATGCTTTGTCATAATATTTAGGACCTCAAATGTAGGATATTATTATATTGTGTAATTATACGTGTTAACATACCGTGTCTGTATTGCTAGAAGTATATTTGTAAACTTTACGTTCACGTATTTTGATTTGACTTTAAAACCGCGTTCGCAGTAGTTTTATACATTACTTTAACCATTTTTTAGAAGCCGTTTTATAAAGTTTCTAGTCTTCCTCCAGTATGTATTATTTCTAAGTCGCACGGACTCTAGTGCGAATGTAATTATTATGTACTAACTCATGAGTAATTCAATTACGAAAACTTTCTATTTCGTCTTTACTATTACCACATTGCCTAATAACTACAGTTCGACTCTTCAAAAAATTTTCTTGCATGTGTTTTTGAATTAATACCTACTACCACTGCTGAGCTTTTATCAGTATGATCCATTTGGCTTGTTTTTTCCCGATATTTTCTGGTATACTGACCAAATGAAGGCCAATACACCATATAATATGATGTGTACCAAATTGTTAATACCTAACTACAATACTACATCAGGAATAAAAATGAAGCCTTACTTATGAACATCTCGATTCTCTGTATGTCATGTACATAATTTCCTTGCATCCTCATGATTGTAATACGAGCATAATAAAGAGGCCCAGAAAACTTACTATTATGAACATCTTGATTCTCTCTATGTCATGTACATAATTTCCCTGCATCCTCGTCATGATTGTAATATGAGCATAATAAAGAGGCCCAGAAAACAACGCATGTTTTGAATTAGAAACAGAAACCAATAATTTATTTGATACTGGATAGTTATAATGGAAAGTTCACAACAAAAACGAATTTTTAAAGAACTTTGTTTACTAATTCAACTGATAGACAGAAAGTGGGATGTCAAAGGTATGTACTTAAAGTTGCCCGCTGTCAGAAACAACGATTTTCTTGGAAGTCTTTCCACTCTGTGAACCGTATCCTTCAACCTTCTTCACGACATCCATGCCTTCGACGACAGAGCCGAAAACCACGTGCTTTCCATCCAACCATGAGGTCTTTGCGGTGGTCAGGAAGAATTGGGATCCGTTGGTGTTGGGTCCAGCATTAGCCATTGACAAAATTCCTATGGACAACATTTTAGTCATTAATATTTCATTTCTTCAACCTTTTTCTATTATCAAGCATGTCACACCATATATGATGCAATGAAAGTATCAAGTATTTCACAGCATGGATCTTTCTATTTGAACGTAAGATTTTTATTTTTTATTCCAAAATTGAAGCTTGCCACAGCAAGTATTTTATTCCAAAAGTGAAGCTTGCCGTAGCAAATACTTTGTTTCACAAACGGAGCTTGTCGTAGCACTTCAAAAGTAAAGTCTGCCACAGCAGGTATTTCATTCCAGAAATGAAGCTCACCGCAGCAAGCATGTCATCCCAGAAAATGAAAACTTGCCACAGCAACAAGCCTTTCCAGCCACGTAAAATAAAATACCGCATTCAAAACTTCCCAGGATAAATAATCCTGACTGCTGCAAGCATTTCACGCCATTACTGCCCTGCCCTAATACACGCCGTGTAGCAAGCATTTCACGCCTCTCATATAAGTACAAAATGATACTCGAGAGTTGCCGAGGTTCGTAACCTTGAAACTTCCTATCGGTCAAGCATCAAGTATTACAACATAAGCCAGAACCAGAACAGAACACTCTCCACACATGAAACTACTTATAAAGAATATTACCAGGTCCCGTATGCGTGAGCTTGAAGTTCTCGTCCGCGAACTTCTCGCCATAGATGGACTTTCCTCCAGTGCCATTATGGTTAGTGAAGTCTCCACCTTGACACATGAAGTTGGGGATGACACGATGGAATGTGCTTCCCTTGTAGCCATAACCCTTCTCGCCGGTGCAAAGAGCACGGAAATTTTCCGCGGTCTTGGGCACAACATCATCACGGAGCTGCAACACAATAATCACAAATAAAGACACATCCAAATAAAAACATGCGACAAGTACATATTACAGATCTCCCGTGAGCATTACATAACCCCTAACACCCATGTCATACATACATTTCTTACTTACTCATCCACCTCTCCGAACATCTATTTCCAAAACATATCTACACTTCTAAAACACATCTATCTCTCTACTATAGACTAGAGCTAGGGACTAGACAGCTCCTATCTCTAATAGACTATATCTATTTCCAAGAAGCATCTCTACATCTCCACCCAAGCTCCTGTGAGAGCGAGCAATTTATATATTATCCATCATAATATATATATCCTTCAGAGAAACTTACTTTGTAAAAAACTCACACAGACACATAACCACACACACATCCACCGACAACAGCACCAGCACTCCTCTTTAAATATATTATACAGAAGCCACACCGACACTTCTTCGTCCATGCAGCTACTTAAAATTACTATTTAGAACTCACCTCCATGATGATCCGGCCCAGAGCGGTGGTGTCAGCGCTCACATCGAAATAAACCTTGACGGGCATTTTCGATTTCTTCGAAAAAACTCTGGTTTGATTGAGAAATTGACGAGAAACTTGGAGGTTTGTGGCGACCGAGCCGGTACGTCTGAACAGTATGGCTGACAATGAGAGAGTCATTGGGAGTGAGGAAAACCAAAGGGTAGCCTGAATATTGCGTGTGTGTTCGGGTGCAGCAAAACCTTTTAAGAACAAAAGAAGCACTGGCGTCACTCTTTGCGCGATTGCGTCCTCAAAGCCTCGCTATCCTCCTCGTTCCCATCCTTTCCACAGCACCGCACGAGAGCTCATCGCACCTCAACCATGCGTATTTCAGCTAAAAATCAAGGGCGGCACGGTGTGCTCCTCCGCTTCACTCTCCGTCTCTCTCTTGCTTTGCTCTCTCTCTATCATCGCTCTTTCTGTCTCTCCCTCGCTCTTTTTTTTCTCTCTCTCTCTCTCTCTCGCTCTTATTATTCCTCGCCTTCTCCAGATCCAGAGGTACCGGCATGCAAGCCGGCAAGGCAAGCAACCCACCATTACCATCAAAAACCAACAAAACCCAACATGCTCTACCCTATCTCTACACATTAATGCCATGCCATGCCATGCCATTTGCCATGCCATCAACAGCAACTCCTCGCTTTTTACGTTTACACTCTACATTTACCTATATTATACTGATGGAACACTTATATGTGGTTGGTAGGGAGATGCAAAGTGGGCTATCTACATGTGCGTCTATATAGCTGCAAAGGGAGACATCCGCCATAT
>JAQGAK010001510.1:0-31171 GCA_034696945.1 Lipothrix lubbocki | reverse complement strand
ACCCTGCTGGTCTGTAATAGGCAAAGGCCTCCGCAGCACCCAGGCACTCGGGCAGCAGAATAATAATAATAATAATAGATGTTACGTTTGCTAAGCTACCATCAATTCAATTTGTAACTATTAAGAGCATAGTCTGCATCCGCACTATTATCTTGTAGAAATGAATTATGTAAATTTATTAGGTAGTAAACACATCATCCATGAAGATGAACAGAAGATTGTTTTGAATATACACTTGCTTATATGTAAATATGTTGTTTTTTCAGGATTTGAACCGTACGTGGTACACGTATGACCCCGACTTGACCACTTGCTTTGAACAAACGGTGCTAATATGGATTCCATGTGCCTTTTTGTGGTTACTAGCTGGTCTAGATGTATATTTTGCGCTCATTTCCCGAGCCCGAAATATACCCTGGTCACCACTAAATATTGCCAAAGTTGCTATTTTGGTAGTACTAATGCTGCTTCAGCTCTGTGAATTAGCATTTGCTTTTCATTTAGAGCAAAACGGGGAGATTGTCTACCCTGTTCAAAAGTATACTCCTATTACTAGGATATTAACCATGGTGAGTATTTCAAAAATGTTGATGCAATGATTAAAATGGCCTCGTAATAGTAACAATAATGAAGTCAAAAGGTACTCTGTTGATTGATAATAATATGTAGATGTATGGTAAAAACTTTGATTTTGTAGGGGCTGGCTCTGTTTCTCCTGTTATTTACAAAAATTAAAGGAGTTCGTTCATCTGCAGTGCAGTTTCTCTTTTGGTTCCTACTTACTATTTGTGAAATTCCAGGATTTAGAACTTCTGTGAGAGAATCGGTAAGGACAAGTTTATTTTATATAATGTTTTTGAAGTAATATTTATTTAAACATTTTATCGTATGAGCTATTATATCTTGTTTTCAACCTACAGGCCAGCATGGAAACATTTGTGTTCACAATTCGCATGGCATATTTCCCGTTGCTCATTGGGCAGCTATTTCTCCAATGTTGGGCTGATGTCGCTCCACGCTACATGGAAAATGAACTTAATGAGGTAAGAGTTGTAAGATCGCAGAATGATATTCTCATTAAGCAGGCCTTATATTAAGATGATTTCAAACATGGCAGAGACCGTGTCCAGAAGAAGAGGCTTCATTCTTGTCCCGTTTGACGTTCTTTTGGTTCGAGAGCCTAGCCTGGAAGGGGTATCGAAAACCGTTAGAATACAATGATCTATGGGATCTGAATTCGGAGGATAAATCGAAGAATCAAGTTCCCGGTTTTGATAAACGATGGAACAAATCCTTGGCAAAAGCTAAAATGTAAGTACTAGTTTCGGTACTATTACCTGGTTTACCACTCTGCACTAACACTAACAATAAGTAGTTCAATATACTTCCCTGTGTTCCGTAATATAACTTAAAAATTCCTTTGGAATTGTTGGAATCTTCCCTCTGATTACGGTAATCAGTGCTAATTTTTAATAATTTAAATGCATGGTTTTGATTAACAAAATTCCTAATTTGCAAAGCTTTCCTAAAAAACCTACGAAAAGCATCGTCAGGGCAGGTGTTAGAACTGAAATGTATCGTATATTAAATGTTGGTATACTTCTTGCTGCTAGGACATTTTGGGACACATTCGGGTAAGACTGTTTTAGGAGCACTTTACGATATCCTTAATTAGTATTTTAATATTAGAATGGTAATGTCATCTCAGGGTACCCGACTCCAAAGCATCATTCCAGACAAAGAGTGAAGCTGTTGATATCAAAAGCAAAGGAAAGAAATCTACCAAACCTCAAGCCAGCGTCTTTCCTACTTTATGTGGGGCTTTTGGACCTACGTTTTTGATGGGAGCACTCCTCAAATTAGTCCATGATTTGCTTGTGTTCGTTTCGCCACAGATTCTCAGGTATGCTTTTTATACTTTATTGATAATAAACACTCACTGTATTTGTATTTACAGGTTAATAACAGTTTTTCTTATTTTTGCAGTTTACTCATCACCTTTGTTCAAAGTGGAGAAGAATCCTGGAAAGGATTTTTGTACGCGGGTATCCTCTTCGCAACCTCTTGTGTTCAGACTCTATTTCTTAGCCAGTACTTTCACCGTATGTTTGTTGTTGGCATGAGAATCCGAACCACACTTGTCAGTGCTGTATATCGAAAAGCTCTTTTGATATCAAACTCTGCCCGGAAAGGTAACTTGATTAATTATACTTCTGGAATGGCTCTTATATTTTTTATGACCACACCAATTTTATGATAGAATCAACTGTTGGCGAGATTGTCAACTTGATGAGCGTGGACGCACAACGATTTATGGATTTGACTGCATATTTAAATATGATGTGGAGTGCTCCACTCCAAATTGGGTTGTCCTTATATTTCCTTTGGGACACATTGGGGCCTTCAGTTCTGTCAGGATTAGCTGTCATGATTTTATTGATCCCCATCAATGCATTCATAGCATCCAAAGTTAAAAAGTTCCAGATTAGTCAAATGAAATACAAGGATCAGCGTGTGAAACTCATGAATGAAATTTTATCAGGCATGAAGGTAAGCTTGAGTAATTTTATTATTATAGATGCAGCCGGTATACTCCTTAGTAACTGTATAATAAAATAAGCTATTTTGTCATATTGCCGTCAATTGAATTTGTTTATATTTATTTGATTAGGTACTGAAGCTTTACGCATGGGAGCCGTCTTTTGCTGATCAAGTAATGAAAATCCGTCAAAAGGAAATCAAAGTATTGAAACAAGCAGCATATCTCAATGCTGGGACATCTTTCATCTGGACTTGCGCTCCATTCCTTGTAAGTGTGGTGGTAGAAAATATATATGTAATATTTTTAACTCAATATCTATAGGAAATCTAGTGCTAACTAGTATAAAGGTATAAACAATTGCGTGTCTATAGAAATACAAGGTAATTCCTGTAGGGAATTGATGTGGATTTACAATCCATTATTTACTTACCAACTATTCCAATATTACTATATTTTGAGAGAAAACTTTACGCAGTTAGATATCTAACATACATGAGATAGATTTCAGCTATCACGTTTGCTACATATGTCTTGGTGGATGAGAGAAACGTTTTGGATGCTCAGAAGACCTTTGTTTCCCTCACGTTGTTTAATACAGTGAGAATGCCCATGAGCATGCTACCCTTTTTGATAGTTGCTGTCGTTCAGGTTTTTTAATTTATTTATTTCTACGTTTATATGTGTTTACAGCGCTTGAGTTTCATGTGTTGTACTAAGAGTTTGAGTAAGTGTCATCAGCTTTTGGTTAGCAAATATCAATTATTGTTGGGCTAAAGGATGTAATTAGGAAATTATTTGTCAGTTTTCTCAATGGTTTCTAAAAATAATGGTCTCTGCGGGTAAGTCGTGCTGTTATGTTAAATGTCCTTGTCATGTCCGCAAATGTTCGTTATCGCTACCATTGAATGTGATTAGGTGGCGGTTGTATCGTTCGGATCTTACGTCCTTGCGGATCCTGAGAACAGATTAGATGCAAAAATAGCATTCGTTTCGTTGTCACTCTTCAACATCCTCCGTTTTCCATTGTCTATGCTTCCAATGATGATCTCCAGTGTTATACAGGTGCGTGGGTATTTGGAATAGTCGATTTGAGTGTTTTTGGCTTAGTGTTATTTTGAATAGCAAAATCATCGTTTTCAAGAAGAGATTTCTATTATGTGGTGTATTTGAACCCAACGCTTTTAATCATTTTGCACTATGTCATACTTTATGGACATCATTGACTATTGTGAAATGTGGCCTTTATATTCTAATATAGGCTGGCGTGAGTTTGAAGCGGTTGAACAAATACATGAACGCGGATGAAATCGATCCGAATTCAGTCTCACATGACAACCACGAAAGTAATTAAGACTTTAGATCTTTTATATTTTTTATACTAAATTAATATCAGGATATTGTTTTAACACATTGTGAAACGTAATTAGCTGATCCCGTCGTTGTTGAAAACGGAAGTTTCTCATGGGGCGAGGAAACCGTAACACTGAGAAATATCAATCTGAGAGTCCAAGAAGGGTCGCTGGTAGCCATTGTAGGAACTGTAGGTTCGGGAAAATCCTCTTTGTTGTCTGCAATATTGGGTGAAATGGAGAAACTAACAGGAAGAGTAAACACGAAAGTAAGTTAATTTTTGACATATTAAATATGGAGCAAAAGTTTTGTGTATTTAAAATTTGTACATATTTGTATAATGTTTTTACTACAATCACTCTTTTACAACATAGGGATCGATCGCATATGTTGCGCAACAAGCTTGGATACAAAATTCGACTCTGCGGGATAATATATTATTTGGCAGACCTTACGATCCAACCAAATACGAAAAAGTTATAAACTCTTGCGCTTTGAAGCCGGACTTGGAAATTTTGCCAGGTGGGGATCGCACTGAAATCGGAGAAAAGGTGAGGTTTTTTAATATATTTATTTTTTGTGTGAATGAACAGCAAATAATGATCCTTGTCTATTATGTAGGGTATCAATCTTAGTGGAGGACAAAAACAGAGAGTGTCTGTAGCAAGAGCGTCATATAATAATGCTGACGTATATCTTCTGGATGATCCATTAAGTGCCGTTGATGCCCATGTAGGAAAGCATATTTTCGATAATGTCATTGGACCGAAAGGATTGTTGAAGAGAAAGACAAGAATACTGGTTACCCACAGTATTACATACCTTCAACAAATGGATAACATTGTGGTAATGAAAGATGGATATATAAGTGAAGTGGGAACATACAAGCAACTTTTGGAGAAAAAGGTTTGGTTTTAGTGATTTGATCTTACCTATTTATCCAATCTATCATGTATATGCAACGTAACTTACGTGTACGTGAAAATGTGCTGTCTATAAACATGTTCTATTCTATGTTATACAGGGCGAATTTGCAGATTTCTTAATTCAGCATATTGGTGCTGATGAAGAAGAAGATCCGGAAATTATTGAGCAACTAGAAGGAATCCTTGGATCCCGAGAAGCAATTGTAGCACGCCAAAGATCTCGAATTTCAGAAAGTGGTGATGGGGCTGGTGACTCCCTTCTCAGCCGTCAGTTATCTATAACATCGCAGGTAAATAATCTGAACAATTCTTTTTTTTGATTGTTTGGTTTAAATATTATTAAAAACTTTTAACTATATTATTTAATAGGATAGTGGAGAAAGATCTACACCTTTGCGTAAGATGAGTAAAACACCGGAGGCGGAGCAAGTTAAACAACCAAGTGTAAAGGATAAACTCATTGAGGCTGAAAAAACTGAGACGGGAAGCGTTAAATTTGATGTTTATATTCACTATCTCAAAGCCGTGGGATGGTCCATGACATTTTGGACCATGTTTCTCAATTTAATATTTCAAGGTCTATTGCATATAAATAAGCCTGCTTAAAACCATAAACCGTCAATATCTAATGCTCGTGCATTTTTCAATTATACAATTTACTATAGCCAAAATTGTTCAATATTCTTATTCTAGGATTTTCGGTCGGATCAAACATTTGGTTGTCGGTGTGGTCCAATGAGAACGTTACTGCTAATGGTACCCAGAACGTTGATAAACGAGATCTATATCTTGGTGTTTATGCCGGCCTAGGACTCGGTCAAGGTAACAAGCATTTTATTTATTGTTTTACTACATGAGAAAATATTATAAACACACCACTTACAAAGATTTGTTTATTCGAAACTATTGCATGATGATTTAAAATACCTGTAGTTGAAAGCCTTTCTTATTAAATGATTAATTTTTTTATTATTCAAACAGTGAAAAATAATGGGGAAAATTCAGAGATTTTATTAATTTAATTCGTCTTCGGTATGTATGAATATTTTTAAATAATCAACGAATTGCAGGCGTATGAATGAGGATGAATATTTTATGTTTACTATTTGATATTTTGGCACCGCACCGATAGAAACATGGTAGAGCAGTGGTAAATTGCATTGGTGTCTTATTAAATTTTTTATTATGGTTTTGTGGGGTAGCAATATTTGTATTTTTGGCATCAATGGTAATGGCTCTGGGAACCCTAAATGCAACTGCAATCCTTCATAATGAAATGCTCCGTGGAGTTTTCACATCTACGATGGCATTTTTTGATACAACTCCTGTGGGAAGGATTGTCAATAGATTTGCGAAGGATGTCGATACAGTAGACAACACCCTGCCACAAAATTTGCGTGCATGGCTCAACTGTTTACTTTCGGTTAGGCAGTTATTGATTTGATGTGGTCAATTGTGGTTCATTTTTTACATTTGGGATTATTATTTTTCGTGGGGGGTTTCGTGCTTCTCGGGCATATTTATCAAACTTCTGGAAGGTCATCCATTTAAAATAATGGAATGAATTACTACTTCCCAAAGTTTCAACCTACAGCATATTATGATGTTAATTGTATAAGTAAGGCTTTAATATAAACGAATATCTCGAGACCAGGTTTAATTATGTAAAATGTGATGTGCGTGTGTGTGTGTGAAGTTTATAATGTGAATGTTTTCAAGGGTTTTGACATGTGTGCTTTTCTGCAGTTGTACATTTATGTGTATGAAGTTATTTGTTAAAAGTTAACTTTATGTGTGAATAGTAATTTATATATGGAGGGAATTTTACTGGAGTATTTCGTCGTTTGCTAATCTGTGAAAGTATGTATCTGTTTGGTGCAAATAGCTGTGGCTGCGCTGGTGGGATCGTTTACATTGTTCTACTCGTCGCTAAATGCAGCTTCCTATTTACATGAATCCATACTGCGTAATGTACTTCGGAGTCCTATGAATTTTTTTGACACAACACCATTGGGTCGAATCCTGAACAGATTTGCGAAAGACGTGGATGTTGTAGATAATACACTTCCTACAATTCTTCGGGGATGGATTCACTGCTTTTACGGGGTAATGAGATACAACCACAAGTCAATGTAGTTTAAAGTTGTTTGCGTACTGCTCTCGGAATACGTGCAACATTTAATGTGATATTTATTTTGTACTGTGAGTCGATACGAGGAAAAAAATACATTATACCATTTTATTTGTTTTTTATTTCATTTTTATATTTGTTCCGTGAAGCTAACTTTTCTAAGTACATGCAGTGTTTTGTTTATGTGGGAAGACATTGTATCATGGGGTCATGTGAAACAAATACTTGTATCACTTCCCATATAATGTTTTGTATATTAATTTGGACATTAGGTTCTAGCAACCCTAGCTGTCATAAGTTACAGCACTCCGATTTTCATTGCTGTTATCGTACCTACCGGCGTTGTGTACTATTTAGTGCAAGTAAGTCTCCTAGTCAATTGTGTAATAGTGTACTCACGAAGAATATGATACATAACTCCGTTGATACTATTTTTAGAGATTCTATGTCGCTACATCCAGGCAACTCAAACGTCTAGAATCCGTTTCTCGTTCACCTATATATTCCCACTTCGGGGAAACGCTAACAGGCGCGTCCACTATCCGGGCTTACTCCATGCAAGATCGGTTTATACTTGAATCCGAATCTAAAGTGGATCATAATCAAATATCTTATTATCCCTCGATCGTGTCAAACAGGTATGCATACCTACATAACTTAACGGTGTATAATCAATATGTATTGGTTGATGTGATTTGTAATTAGATTTTAATTTCTGAGGGAAATCATTGATACATGTACTAATACACTGTTGTTGTGTTCTAGATGGTTAGCTGTCAGACTTGAGACAATCGGCAATCTGATTATATTCTTTGCGGCCCTGTTCGCTGTTCTGAATCGTAACAGTTTAAATCCTGGTCTTGTCGGACTGTCTGTTTCATATGCACTTCAGATTACACAGACGTTGAATTGGTTAGTGAGAATGACTTCCGATGTCGAAACGAATATTGTTGCTGTGGAGCGAATTAAAGAATATGGGGAAACTCCTCAGGTGGGTTGCACGTCCTAATAAGATAAACATTTATTTTATTGAGTGCTATTGAGTGGGAGAAAATTTAATAATTTGCCATTAATTCACAGGAGGCAGATTGGGAAAATAACGAGCATAAACCTCCGAAGGAATGGCCACAAACGGGCGAAGTAAATTTCAACCAGTTCCAATGCCGGTATCGTGAAGGTCTTGATTTGGTGATAAAAAATCTGACTTGCGACATTAAACCTTGTGAAAAGGTTGGAATCGTTGGTCGCACGGGTGCCGGAAAGTCATCACTCACTTTGGGACTCTTCCGTATTGTCGAAGCTGCTGGGGGTTCTATCGTCATTGATGGGCATAATATATCTAAACTCGGGCTTCATGATGTTAGAGGTCGCCTCACAATTATTCCCCAGGTAATCCATAATTAATCATGCTGTTTTAAATTTTGTAATCTGCAATTGTTAATACGGTTTTGTCTGCTTTAAAGGATCCGGTTTTGTTTTCTGGAACTTTGCGCATGAATTTGGATCCATTTGAACGTTACAGTGATGAAGAAATCTGGCGATCATTGGAGTTGTCCCATTTGAAGTCTTTTGTCAAAGGTTTGTCAGCTGGGTTGCAACATGATATCAACGAAGGTGGAGAAAATTTGAGGTGAGTCGTGTCCATTGAACCGCTTGAATAAAATCAATTTAATTTAAAAGTAATTTTAAAAGGTATGCGCCAATTTTTTTAATTTTAATTTCATCAAATATAAATTACACGCATCTATATTTTAGTGTTGGCCAGCGACAGCTCGTGTGTCTTGCCCGTGCTCTTTTAAGAAAAACCAAAATCCTTGTATTGGATGAAGCAACTGCTGCCGTTGATTTAGAGACAGATGATCTCATTCAGCAAACCATTCGTTCTGAATTCAAAGATTGCACTGTGCTAACTATTGCTCATCGTCTCAACACTATCATGGATTCCACCCGGTAAGTGTGAACATGGTTTATAACAAGCTGTGGTGTATAATGATCTGATTAAGTAACTTGGCACGGCATATTAGTGAAGAGAATCCATACTAAATTATCAAGAATTTATTGTCCAGATTAATAAAAGTATGATACTGGAAGTTTCTATAATTAAATTTTTTGCAAATGTGATTACAGGGTAATGGTGTTGGATCGAGGAGAAATTCGAGAATTCGATAGCCCTGCGAATTTACTGAAAAATAAGCAATCAATCTTCTTTTCGATGGCTAAGGATGCCGGGTTGGCAAATAACAACTCTTAAGATTTAACTTTACACTGAAGATAATTGCATCGTACTTTTACTAATTGCACTTACAATCTCTGGCCAGACTTTTCTGTCAAGAGACAGTTGTTGCAACATTTAATGATAATTATCCTTTCATTACTTTTGACTGTTTTCAATGTACTCGGGCATTTATTGTTCTTCAACTTCAAAACTTGTCCTTACAAAACGTTTGTGATGTGGTACGTGTATATACTTAAATGTTTATAGTATAACCTACAAACACAACAAATAAACTACGTACCTATGTCAATAAAGTAGCACGATTACAACTCCTCCAATGTAATCTCCGAGTGAGTTTTTAGATTTTTAGCGATTATTATATTATGTATACGTATTAGTGAAAATGAAAGTTTCGAACCGAATGTAATTGTACTATAACCTACAAAACTACTTTATGCCGTGACTCATATGTAAACACCTTACAACTCGTACAAATTACCAAAAAATATACACGTATGACTGTAATGCCTAGTATTCTTATATTATTTCATGTTTTTATGGTATCAAATAAAGCAAATTATTGAACCGACTGGTGGTGCACAATCGTATATACACAATCAAATATTGTAGTGTTTGAACGATTTTATTCCATAAAAACAATACCAACCATTGAATAATTTTTTCCCACGTGTGAGTATTGTTATTAGGCTCACAAAGAAATAAAGGGTTCGCAAGAACGAATATAACAAATTAAATCATTATCTTATACGTACTCTCGTTGCGGATTTTATACTTTTAACTACATAATACTTATTTATATAATTGGTATATCTTCACCCCTCTGTATGGCATCGAGCATCGACTCCATTCAAAAGGAACGTAGAATTGATTTAAGCTTAAAGAGCTCTATATTATATACATACAAAAGTTACAATAAATTTTCATAATCTTTACAAATGCTTAATAGATAAAGATAGGAATATATTATTATTAGCTAATATGAGAACATTATTTCAATATTAAATATTGAAATTATATAGTCCGTAGATTTTAATCCACATTGCTGCAAATGAAGTTGACTCGATTTCCATAGAAGGCCATGACCACAAGGGGGAACTTCATTATGGTAAACATTGCCGGTACTAGTTCCAATTCCTCCTTCCCCTGCCACTTTACTAAGTGAAGTAACTCGCCGCAGGAATCCGTCGCCCCAACGATCGCCTCAGCCACCAATCCTTGAAAAGCAGTGAAATCATTTGACTGGTCGCCGTGTCTCCTTGAAGAATTCGGCGGTAACTTCCTAGTTGCAGACTTATGAGTAGGTGCTGTAGCAGCAGCCTTTCGCTTCAGACTTTTCGTTCTCTCGTTGAAATCCCGAACCAGGGTAGGACATTGTATTTTCCCCAGCGGATCCCATTGCTTTTCAGCTCTTCAATTCAAAAATCATAAAACATCAACAAAAATCAACACGAATCAAATATCATCACAAACCAAATATCAACACAAATCAAAATTAAATATGCACAAAATGACTGTGTTCATCAATCCATGAATTCAATAAGCTTAAAAATATTAATTACCGAAATAATGATAAATTTTGATTAGAAAATGAATTAAAAAACAAACATTTAATTTCAAGAAATAATTCCAATTCCAACCATACACACAAATCAGGCATTGTAATACAATAATTATTATTACAGATAATAAATAAAAAATGCATAATTTAATTAATTAATTAAATATACACAATTGCAATAACAATTCTGCTCACCCAAAACAAACTACGGAGACATTATTGTAATTTAGCACGGATGAACTCGGGATGTCGTCATTGCACTTCCACAATAATATTTGCTCTTGCGTCCAAGCGTCGTTTTTATACATGACTACTAACAATGATAATTGTTGATGATGTTATTAAAGGTTAAATATAGATTGTCCATGTCTTGTTGTTGGTGATTGCCACGGGTGCGACTGACTTGTGCAGTCATTTCTTTTATTTTTGATTGATTAAAATAGTGTGCATAAATATAACGTGTGGCTAAAGTGCAATATTTAAGTAGCGACGATTCTTGGAATTTTTATATTCCTTCAGCGAGAGATCGCAAATTTGTTCTATCACACACATATACACACACACACTCTTTTGATTCATGCTATATTATTTCCAATTTCCAAGGAACTCTCCGATTCTCACCGAGAAGAACAAACGCAGTTGCGCACGGAATGAGCAACAAACTTTTGTATATATGCGAGATTTAAACGAGAGAGACATATAAACAAACCCACGAGTTTCAGTCAGTTCTCTATTGCTCGATCGTCGTCGTGCTCGTGCGGCTGCAGCATATTATAGGAAATAACATAGGCGGCTTCAAGGTTGATGTAGGACCTTCGCTTAAAATATAAATCGTTTTTATGACCACCACCGCCGTATAAGAAGGGAGCATTCAAATAGCATGTAAATCAAAATCATCCCTATCACTCACCTTGAGTCCTTCACAGAATTTACCTTGAGATTGAGATGGGGGCGTTATATTATATGCACACATTAAGATGCAGTCACCACTCCCGTCAACATTGAATGCTTCCCGTTTTTGGCTAGACAGTATGTGCTGTTAGTGCTGTACAATAATGCGATCTTCTTATAAGCAATACGAAATGATCTTTCCATTGTTTCCATAAGCAAGGAGATGCCCATGCATTCCACAGGACACAGACGGAGGTTTCTTCTTAGGATGCGTAGACGGTGCCGGCAGGCAATAGCAAACCATATTTATATAGCAAAGTACATTATAAGGAAATTGCTGAGAAGAAGTCTCAAGTCTCTATTATTTGCGTTTAATTGATGATTTAATTTAAATCATGTTAAATTGTTGATTTAATTATACGTGAGCTAAATTATTTCTACCTTCTCCTATAAAAAACATAGAATTTTCCAAAATCCGTAATTTTGGCCGTAGAAGGACCCCCAGTACATCATTGGAAAGGTCCCGAAATCGTAAGAACAGATTTTGGACTAAATTTACCATTTTCAAAATTTTGACCCCTTTTTGGCTAGAAAATTCAAAATTTTGGAGACATTTTATTTTTTTTCGAAAAAACTGTTACTCGCAGACCTTGTCGTGGGGGGTAATTCTGAAACACCATAAAATTACCTTCATAGTGGTATTTTTCTTTTCCCCGTAGCTTCTGAGTTCCCGGCTCAAAATTGACCATTTTTACATTTTTTTCTATAACTTTTGTACGCACCGCCATGTTATTTTTTCGGCCTAAGATATTTATTGTACCGTTTACTGCATTGGACCCCCGCCTCAAAAAATACATACCTCAATAAATTAACATATTATATAATATGTACATTTACAGGAGCTGAAAATAAATTCTGCATTGAATAAAGCAAATTTTATTTCCCAGAGAGAATCATTTATACTAAAGGGAATATTTTTTAACGACAGAAGACAATCTAAAGAGTATATTTTATTTTTATTTAAGTGCCTTGTCTCCTGCAACCATAGAAATGTTCTGAGGTAAAAATTACGATGTGATTAAACGCTCCAGCACTTTACTGTACAAGCTTGAATGAACATGAAGAGGCAGGACAAATAATAAAAAGGGAATTCCTATACCATTGAAGTATTCCGCATGCAAGATCTTGACATATGATGCCCGTAAACAGTCAAGTTTTAAAAAATATAATGCGATAAAAATTAGAACATTCGCAGTCGTAAAAGTTTGTTAGCACAGGGAGGCAGGAGCAGCAGCATTGTAGGTTTTTTTACCTGGAGGAGAAGAACCTTGCAAAAAGAATTAAAACGTAAGGAGCATAACGTGAAGGTAATTTGACAATGAACCTTCTTCTTCGTATGCGTATACGATGAAGAGTAGTATATCTCAAGAACGGATTTTTATAAGAGGAACGCATGAACAGACCACTTACTAGTATATAAAATCCTATAAGAGCGTTTATTACGTAATTATTTGGAGCATCTACATTCTTGCAAATCCATATGGTCCCATTCAAATATATTAGATATGTAGCCACACATGTTCACGGAACTTGAATCTCGTTAGTGCGGTCGCAAACAACGAGTAAAACATATGATGACAATAAAGGATCTTGCGAATTGCATGCATGCTGAACTATAAGATTCTACTTTAATGACAAGGCTGTGAAATGATGGAGGGGGGATGGGGAAAGAAAAAGAGTATAAAATAATCGTGACAGGTTGAAACGACCAACTTTAGGGTTCCATGTCCTCTCTCAGTATCTGCTGTTTATTTCTATAAAAAGGTTACTGACGATAAAATGAAGGAAAAAATAAGACGAAAAAGACAAAGATGATGGGACTGAGATTTGGATGGTGGGAGCCAAGCACCTTGAGCAATATAAAGTACAAAAGCAAAGAGCTCCTCATATGGCTATTTTTCAGCCCGTTCAGAGATCTCTTGCTTGTTCTTCTTGCTATAGTTGCAGCTTGGTATGTCTTGTACTTGTATGATTGTCTTGTATGTAATGTCCTGGAAGACAGACCATTTGGATTTACACATGTATATTTATCATTGTATAAGCACTACAAGCATGCCTTCCACCACAACTGGGAAGCGAAAGTATGTGTAAAACTATTTAATACACAGGTATGCTCACCATTAGATAATATAAAGGTATATGATAGGAAGCTGATTGCAAGTCCAAGCCACGTGAAGAACAAAACGAAGCCTGAAGCTAAAACGATTTTTGCACCAGCGATCACCGCGACTTTCCCTTTCATTTTGCACTTCGCATCTCCTCTAAAGCCAAGTTCAAGGCAGTCCTTTAGCGAGTGTCGTTGCCCTTACCTTTATTCTCGTTGATATTATTTTCCTTACCACCCACCAACCCTCAAGAGCAACAGTACGAAATTCTTTTATGCTGACTTTTAGCAACAGGTACACATCAACTCAACCTTATGATCCATTAATCCAACTCCTTCCAAGCCATCCAAGTCTTTTGCAGTATGTATTGGTTATACGGACGAGCATTGTGGCTGTTGGTGCAATCATCACAACCAGTTGCACTATTCACACCATTTCCAGTGTATACATACAGACGACGGAGGCTGTGTCCAAGGTTTTACACACCCTAAACCAGTGTCAAGGCCTATACACTTGCTGGAAAAACGTTCCATAGTCGGCAATTCACTCGTATCATCAGTGTCATACCTTTTTTTGGTGTTATGACAACTTCTTTGGTTCATCTGAAGCTTTTGCACACTCCTAGGTAGTATATAGTTGGGAATTTCGTCAATTCGTTTAGTAACAAACGTACCTGCGTTCCGTTGTCTACAAATTTCCTTCGCTTGCTTAACTGTGATGTAATGTCATATACCTTAAATTGGATCCTATACCGCTTCCTACATATCCTATCTTTGCTTCAGAACGTATTCTCAAAATTTTGGATCTATTGTTAACAGTGACAAAATCATTGAGTTAAATTCCTAGCAATCATGTCAGTAAGAATAAGAAAGGAATGCAAACAGACTCATTACACCGACTTCATTCATACCAAATTTCCATTTCAATCAAGTTGATTGGCAAGAACCCTCTAAGAACCAGAAGCGATGTAATAAGAATGGCTTTGAACCGAGTCAAGGAGGTTATTCTATGCAAAAATGTTTATCAAGCTGCTGTACACAGAGGTGGACTACCTTTACGACAGCCAGTAGAGCAAGACAATTCAAGTATAGTGAACTTGAAAGTGTTTGTAATAACCCTCAGGTTCGGAACATGATTAACAGATAAACTGCGAGCTCATGATCCTTCCATGGGTTTTTTCACTTTCGTACTCAGTTGAGTGATTTATTGTGCGTGAGGTCGAGTGTGGTCTCATTTTTTCAATCCCTGCTGTATCTATGGTGTTATTACCATGGTAGAATAGCTATATACCACAAGACAGGAATATGAGATGTCATCAATAATAACGTGGTTGCTCCCACCGTCAGCCTAAAACCAATAACTGCAGATCTCCTCGCTATTTACACAAATCAGACAATATTATTATGGCCGTTCCAACATAATTTCCACGAACATTAAACGTCAAATATTTTTCTTGACTCTTTTCTTATTTGTACAAACTTAGGCATCCCTCTAGCATGTTTATATAGGTATATCTTCGGGTGTAAGGGCTCTCCTGTAAGGTAATCATTACTAAACTACTGGCGCAGGACGTACTAATTATAAAAGAAGTACGGAAATTCATTTTTAACCAAAGCTTTGACTTGCCTCTCCCAGTCATGCGAGTCCTCTGGACGTGCTGCTACCTTCAATTTAGAACCGCATAATTTTAAATCATAGAAACTAACCGGTGGTTACCCAGTGTAATGAATTACATAGGAAGGTTCAACTAGCCATGAGCGTTTGAAATTAAATTAAGTGTTTTGCGTTACTTCATCCTTGCTTGTATAGTAGTAGGTTAAAATTGCTTTTAGGTAAAAATTCTGTTTTTTTAAACAGTAATCATCAAATGCTTTTAAAGTCTCAAAGCAATGAATATAAATAAATATAGAATTATATAATGTGGGAGGAAGTGACGATGATAGCATCTTCTGTTGATGTAAGCAACATCTCATATGCTGAGAAAAAAACCCAATGTATGTACAGATGAAGGAAAATACGTACATTCGTTTTGCTGGCCTGCATAGTGCACTGCTCCTTTCCAACCGACTGGATTAGTTATTACGCTCTGAAAAAACCCACACTTTCAAATATCGACTTGCTATTTGTTTTACAGTGCAAAATAAATACAACATGTCATTTACAAAGTGCCAAGTCGTCAGGTTTGTTATTGCATGCATACACTCGGTTACTTGAATGATGCTTAGCACAGTAAGCACGCCGTTTCCGTATTCTCACTTCACTGTCAACTAAAATATATTTGCGTCCATCCCAATGTTTTTCTCCTTCCAGGCTCTAATCTGTGTTGTAAGTCAAATAAAAGCTAAAACTACAGCAAGTGCTCTTGATGCTGTCAGCGAATCTCTAAGATAATGTCTGTAGTCGTTTTGAGAAGTTACTTTTGATGATCAAGGAAATTCTCCATTACGAATTTTGTAAAATTTTGATCTTTCGTACATAAATGTTTTGTATAATTTTTTTAATCGACTTTTTAGAGCTTTGCGTATGTATAAAATATCTTTATATAATATATTTACTTACCAAAACAAATTTAATATGATATATTTTATATAGGTATCTATTTTATAATTGTTTATATCTATTAAATGTGTCAGTCGAGCCTCGACCACACATATGTGTAATTTCGATTGAACGGAATCGTTTCCCCATGAACAAGCGCTAAACAATGGACATTTAAAATTACAAATGACCGTGGCTAACCACGTCGTGTATCGCTTGCTCCGAAGTTAATCAAAGTAAATTCCACTCATTAACAATTGTCAACCTGATGAAGAAAATGGTGAGAGGCATTTCAGACAAGTCATTCAACTCCGGGGAAGTGGAAATGTATTAGAATAACAAAACAAAAAGGAATATATATATGCTTAATGTGAGCTTTATTGCAGAAAGCGCTGATGTGTGGTTTTGATAATATTTTTTCCATTAGCGGATCCAGTTCATTATCATTAATAGTCAAAGTCTGTTCAATAAGATTTTGCACAATGCTCAATGGATGAAGCCGTGGATAAAAGTCGGAGGTATAATAATGAGCAAAGCCATGTATGTCTTCTCTTGTTCCTTTATTTACGTCGTTGTCAGCTCTCCGCTCTCGCTTCTATACTATATACCAGCGCAGCCTTTGGCTTCTCTGATCACTTTTAACAACCAAGCAGAATGTAGAGAATCGAGAATCTAATAATCTCCAAACATTAAAACGTAAATGAAATCCCTGGGAGTAGATTTCATTTTCTGAGATATTATGGCCCAACATGTGAATATGGAATCACATGTCATCATTGACTTCGTTATATGCGCAGCCACATATTACATAACCTTATACCTATAAGAATGCTATATTAATAGTTATAGCATCAACCTACAGTAGCCCCTGCACTCAAGTACTAATAATATACTAGTGAGTAGGATGCTAAATTAGGATTTTATTAAAATTGAAATATAATCTTCATCTTCAGCATTTTTATTAGAGACTTGAAGTGGTATTTATTACGCAGGATATTACTAAACATGGAGAAGAAAAACCAATAATGTCAGGACAGTAAATAGTTTGAACACTAATTATCTCAATTTTGAGTAATTCCGACTTTTGATTGGAAGCGAGCGTAATATGCATGGGAGTGAGACTGAAAGGAATAAATCTGCGACCGCAAGATTCAATTATTCTTTAAACCTCGTTTCTATCATCCGAATAATCATTTTTGATTAAATCAAAATCTCAAGTGCTGCTGTTGACTATGCCATTTACAGTAATAATAATTATTATAGTATTGTACTTGAGTACTGATCAGATTTGAAAATTTAATCTCCCGTGATTTCTACCATCAGTTATTTGACTTATTACTACCACTCCACTACTTTTAATTCCCTCGAGGACTCCAACCTCTCTGGACGAAATGAGGAGGCTCAGCCGTTCTGTTCACGACCAAGTTGTAAATTTTATGGACCAGCTTACATATTACATTTGCTTCTATACTCTGCATATATACTGTTATGTTTACACTTAATATGTTCTCAATCGTGTCCTTATGCACGTAAAATATTACAGGTCTTCTCAATTGGGAGGCCTTGATGTTTCTACTGAAGATCGTTATTTTGCATGTGAGAACTTGGTAAATATAGACACTTGTGTTTTTGCGTGTGAGCTTTGTAAATACAGACAATCTAGTTGTCCATAAGAAAGCATTGACTGCGACGAGAACACTCGACTTGTGAATGCACGTGGTGGGATGAAGGAAGGATGACAAAATATGGAAAACCAGGGAAACCAGAATCCAAAAGCTGTTTAGCAGACTGAGGAGTTCATGGGAGCTGGAATTGCTCTACATCTCAACTATAATCCTGCATATTAACTGGCCTTGTTATGTGCCAGTAATATGAACCTCAGTCTAAACAGTTTCTGGTCCATCAAATTGCTCAGAACCCCGTGCTCGTGAGAATAACCAGAGACTCGTTTTTAGTAATGGTGAAGCCAGAACTTACAAGTTAAAAATCTTGCATTTCATTCGATACATTGTAACATATTATTAGTATGTTTAATTACATTACGGCTTTCACATCGTTCGCGAATTAAAAGTTCTACAAATCGGTTCATATCATCGGTTCGGAGAATTAAATGTCTCCAAATCGGAGATTTACATGTGCACAAGTTTTCGAATCAGATAATCAAGTTCTTATAATTTTAGGAAATCTTTATCTAGGTACACCCTCAAATCGAGCTATATGCATGACTTCAATTATCAGACATGCCTGCAATTTCCCGAATAAAGTAATAAAATCTTTAATAATTCGGAGAATCTTGTTTCTGCGAGCTTCGAATCACAGAATTCAGAACGGAACTTCAGCCCTACAAGCCTTGAAAATACGAAGCTATACAAGCGGAAATATCCATGATGTGCCTCATGTCATCTTTATTTTGCTAGATTGGATATTACGTCTAGCAAAATTTGGTTTAGTTTAGAGTTGTGCATATCCAATCAAGATACAGACCTATGATAGTACTTCCTAAAATTACATACTACAGGTTGATTCAAAGTTAACCAACAATAAGTGACATCAAGTGTATTAACACTGTCTTAAATACACATAAGAAGACCAGGAGGAGAATCATTTAGGGGTCATGCATATAGTACGTAGGGCAAAAAATCCGATTTTTTGGACCACCGACCCCCGAATGTAACGCAATTAAGCATATATGTACCATGTTAAAGGATAGGCGCGTAACGCTGAGGTCAAGGGACCCACTGCCCCTTGTAGCGTTACATACTATATGCATGACCCCTTATAGCGAAAGTTCTGTGTATTACAATATTACAGGCTACAACGATTTACCATGTGGAACATAACCATCGAGTAAAAAAAACTATTAAATGATTCCAGAGATCTATTATGAGTACGCAGGATTTGCCCTATGAATCTTGTACTCCTGTTCGTCCTACACTATTCACAGAAGTTTAGATAAAATTCAATACATAGTGACCAAGTCAGTAATACGGCATTTTAAGTATAAAACAAGTGAGCTTCCAGCTTTCTAATATACATCCTACACACAAAATGATTATAAAGCTTTGGTGGAAACAAGCAAGCTTCCAATATTGCACAGAACAAAATGCAAGAAAACTGGCGTAGATTCACGTTCCAATAGTTGAAAGGATCCAACCATAAATCCAAAAGTAGGAATTGAAAAAATTTTCTTAGTCATTTCTCGCTTGTAAAGGTTATTAGTACATTGCCGCAGAGCAAGTTCTAATAGAAGCTTGACAGAATTGGTACGTTCTGGAACTTTAAATGCCTTTTCGTAAAACAGTCCAAAGACGATTACAGAAAGTGTAAAAAGTAATGTTGATAATATTCTGGTAAAAGGTAAGGCAGCAAAGAATCTTATACTTCCATAACCAGTGAGTATTGCTATCGTAATGCAGACAAGTTTTAAACGGAATACTATGGTTGAATTGCTTATGTTGAAAAGTTGGACGAAAAGCTGCATGTGACGGATCTCGTGGTATATAGTTTTTATTTCTCTTGATATCACCATACTTCTAAAAGCGCGGTTGAAAATTCAATTTTGTGTATTATTTTTTATATAAACTGTTTGTTTATAAATAATGCAAAATTATACACATTGTGTTTTACCTGTGAAGGAGTTTTTCGACGAGTTCGTTATTATGCTTTAATGATGCATTTGTCATATCAAAGACCAGGGAATGAGTTAGAAACACGATGAAGCTAGTGGAGAGTATAACGCACAAGTAGACAAATTCAAACAAATATAGAATAAAAAGCAAAAATGTGTAGCGATATTCAATTGGTAGAATCGACGGTAACGCATAGGTAGCAGTGTAATTCCAGGCAAAGAAGATGCTCTCTACCAATGCAAGAAGTAGCGTGTTAACCCAAAGATATTTAGCCACAAATTCCTGCTTGCTTAGTTTAGTGAATTTTCTTGATCCCTGGTCTAGAACATATAAATATAATATTATTGGAAACGGTGAGAGCATAACCTAAATTTATTACTACGGCATTATACAAATTAAGGTGAAAACAAAGGTGGGACTAGGATTGATTCCTTAAATTCTCAATTTAAAAAATATAATTGTAATTCTGAAAGAACGCACCTGGCATCACCGAACAAAGCTTGTTGAAAATCATTACGGTATACTCAGGACTTTTCAAAAAAATTGTGTGCATCAGGCTACAAACAGTCCAACTACTAATACAGTAAATGATATGGAATGGTACATGTTGGAAGCCATCTTGGTGGACATGCAGCAATGATTGTAACAGACGAAAAGATGACACGCTGCTGAGAAGATGAAAAAAACTTACAAGAATTTTATACACGAAATATTTCGGACCAGAATGTAATGAAATTTGACTGCATTTGTGAGCTCTTGGTGAGTTTCCTGAATTCGGGTAGGAGTAAGAAATTTTGATCGGTAGGAATAAACATTTGGACAGCCAGTTGAGCAGACGAATGTTGTTCGCATTTTCTGCCGTCGTTAGCATCCTTGCATGATAGGCCCAGTTCGTGGAATAACGATATTTAAAATGTTTCACAGGAAAAATTTAAAGCGGAAATACGTATCAGCATGACGTCAATGGGCTTGATTACATAATTATTGGGACGTTTAAACTGATGACAGGATAAAAGAATTACCAATTTATCATGTAATTTTTGAGAGAAATAAATAAACTTTATTTCACTGATAACACTATGGTATTTGCCTTACGACACAGTACGCAATTCACTAATGTTATAAATATTAAAATCAATGTGATTAAAACTTTGTTCTAATAGTACAATTAAGGCTGCATTATGGTAAATGGTTGAAAACTGAGGCACTCAAATAATATACCAACGATTAGTCGTTGGCAACGTTGCAAATCAAGTTGTACTAGAAATTACATATAGCAATACATACGTTTAAATGGAACTTTGTCATGGCAATTGCTTGCCAACGTGAATAAATTCGAGTCCAAATTTGTAGATAATAAAGTATAAATGTAATTACCCATTTCCCGATCCACAAATTACCTAATTTACATAACTGCTTAGTAATTCAATGCTTTAGTTTTTAAATTTGAGATAGTTATTGCTCAGCTGCACGAATTTTTTATGTTGTTAGTTGCTAATCTCGACCGCGAAAAACACGATACATTAAAAATTCATAATATCCTATTTCCAGCTGGGCGAATTGTCGTTTAAGACATCGGAACGTCCCAAAACAAAAAAAAATACATTTGAAAATCGTGAAAAACGCGAAATACGCGAAAAGTTGTTTAAAACGCAAAATCTTGCGAAATATACAGAATTTCTGCGAAATACTGCAAAATTTGAGGTCGAGCAACTTTTTGGAAATTCGTGCCACAAAAATATCAATTTTAGCCAGAAAAATTATTTCTTATATTATTTTTATCAATTTTTAATAAAGTGTTGAAATTGGGAATGATCTAAAATGAACTCAGTAAAAGTGGTTAAAAACCGCAAAATAAAGAGCAAATTCAGAAACTGTGGATAAAAATCGCGAAATTTTGTAAGCCATTTTCGTTTCGCTATATTTTGAGGGTCAAAAACGATAAATGGTCCCATCCATAAATGATTAGTGTCCAGGAAGCGCTCTAACTTTAGGGAAATGGTTGAAATTTCAAAATTCATACCGAAGAGCAAATTCCCAATCAAAGCGCATGAGATGCACCGGACTCTCGCCATAAGAGATCTCCATATAAGAGAACATTCTCTGTAAGAGATCCTTTGGTCATATCATACATAGTTATATACATCCGAGTTCTCTCTATAGGAGAATTCCTTTAAAAGAGGCTAATTCTGGTGATATATAGCGTTCCCTTATAGAGAGAAATTTAACTACTTCTGAAAAATTGATTTAAGTAAGATAGCTTGAGCAATATTACACACCGGACGTGAAAACCTTACTTAAAGTATAATTTATTTCACTATCCCCATTAACTGTAGTTTGTTTCATGGAGAAAATGGGAGTATATGGGGGAATATTTTAATAGTATACTAAATAAATCAGACGCTACAACACATTTACAAATGCTTATGAAAACAATATGACGTATGTAGTTGAGCTGCTAACTACGTAAATTGGGACACCTTGAATACAATCAATGTCATTTACATTATATACATTTGAACACCGTATATCAATTGATTTTATTATTTCTTGGATTTACGAGGGTATTTAAAATTTGTCTTAACCAGCATTTAACTGATTTTTGTAATTCAGTTGCAATTACACTGGAACCTCGCTATAAGAGAATGCTATAAATCACCAAAATCTGCCTCTTATATAGAAATTCTCTTATAGAGAGGGCTCGTATGCATATAACCATGTATGACATGCGAGCCCAAAGTATATCTTATAGAGAGAATTCTCTTATATGGAGGCCTCTTATAGCGAGGTTACACTGTACTGGCTACAATTTTGTATGTTGTTAATATGTATATTCGCTTTAATTAGCTAAAATTATACGATCGTCATTACCTTAAAATCGGTTAGCTGTCAATGTACCTACGACAATTTGATAACTAAAGCTTTAAAAATGCAACGATTTTTGCGATTTTCACAACGCATTTCTTGGAACTCTAAATGCAAAACTACAAATGTGTTCATTGTTTGTAGTCAAACACTTCACAAAATGTTCCTTGTAATGTAATTTGCTTGGTGTCGAAGCTGTTTGAAAAAACAAAAAAAGAAATAACAATCACAACAACAATTAAAAACCAAATAGTTTATTGTTATCAAAAGTTTATTCTACAACATGTTCCATTTAGACCGTTTAACACATTGCGTAATGAATTTGGGTTTTGTTGAAGGAATGATACATACTTGGTTGTTCACCGTTCACGATAAATAAAGGCTTGGTTCAAGTTACGACCAGCAAGTTTCGCATTGCTATACGAGCTGCATTTGTACCGCATATTATTTGGCGTACTTTTTAGTGTTAATCCATCGGTGTGTGTTATTTCAAATAGAACCAAATCAAGAGTACCAGAATGCAAAACCATTGCTAATAGTTGCAAATGTGGCTATGAACTAGTGGTTGGGGATGTAAAAAGGGGAATAACTAGTCCAGTGAGAAATAGAATAACACCGTTAACGGATCTGTAATATCTATATAATATATGTGTAATGAGTGTCAATGGTAATGGCCAGGTTATGGCTATGTATAGTGAAGGCTATGGTAATATGTGTATAGTATGATAAACACAGTTGATGAAAATTAAAGTATGGGTATATATGGATGGTTATGGTATATTTATATAGAGTTATATTTATTGATCCTATTACGGAGACAGTTATTCTAAGACTAACTGTTCGTGAGAACAGTTTGGACTGAGGAGGGAAGAGAGATGCCAGTGCGCATGTGTTAACTGGGAAATGCATCTCTCAGTGGTTACTGGAATGTCCTCAATTTATCAGATCTGTGCGATGTTAAATTTACATGAACTTGCATTTGTGTACAATTCCAGCAATATTTATTTTAACAAATTTTCAAGTATGATTTGTTTCATTTGCTAGTTTTACAACGCTGAAAAATCAGATATCTACAATAATTCAAATGCAAAGAGGGATGTCTACTTAATTCACCATTGCCTTGAGGCTAACTTTTAAATCCAAGCTCATCAGTTTTAATGCAATGTCTCATCTTGCATTGAATTCATGGTGGATATCTTATCTTGCTGAATTCATGGTGGATATCCTATCTTGCTGAATTCATGGTGGATATCTTATCTTGCTGAATTCATGGTAGATATCTTATCTTGCATTGAATTCATGGTGGATATCTTATCTTGCAATGAATTCATGGTGGATATCTTATCTTGCATTGAATTCAGGGTGGTTGTTTTATGCTTTTAGTTTCAAATGGAGATACCCCACTTTGGGTCTCCACTGACGATGTTTGGTTTGGTAATTTTAATATTTTAATTCCTTGTACATACAGGCAAATATTACAAACGGAAAAAACCAATGAGGACGTGCGAACAACTTTTAGAAGATCGTTGTGGAATGTTATTGGTTATTCTGTTCACCGCGGGTTTGGCAATGCAAATAATTATATTTCAATTTGCTATTTTGAAACCGCGGCTGCCAATTTTTGCTCTTTGGTCACTGGAACCACATTACGGCAACAATTGGGGATGTCTGCTGGGCTCCACTGTCATGGCTGTTTTAAGCGTTGGAATTACTTTTACATACATTCAAATCTGGGGCCTGCCCTTTTTGTTCTTGATTAATAGGATGCAAAATATATTTTGTGAAATGACGTACGACAAGATTTATATATTGATTTTGATAAATGATTGTATTTCCTTATGTATTTTAAAATTTTTTTCAAATAACAGATGTGGCTTGGAATCGTATAGGACTGAAAATTTCCTCAGGCGTCAAGATCATATGTTCAGGAATTACCAAATGCTGCAAGTCATTCGGTCTATTGTGCAAATCCTTTTTTGCCCCATGATTATTCCTGTTTTCAAAGTTCTAATGTTTGCAATAGCTATTTATTCCATTTACGGCTGCATTGTTTCTGAGAACATAGTAGGTGTGCTAATGTTCTTGTTTGGTTTCGTCTCGACTTTAATCTTGAGAACTTATTTTACAACGCTCGGAAAACTTCACTCAGCGTCAGAAAAACTTTTGGCTTCATGGAAAAACCGCTTGAATACAAAATCGTTCAAATTGCGCCACAAATCACTGCGTGTAATTAACTTAACAGTGTGTTCACTGTACCCCATCAAGCGTTCGACGGTTCTCAGCGTTTTCTGCAATATTTTTGACAATACCGCTAATTTACTTATAAGCGAGAAATAATTCCTAAGTTCATGTAATATACTAAATAAGCAATCATAATTTACCAACGTTGATGTAAATTTGGTGACAGCTCTATACCTATATTGCACTTGTGTCAGAAAATAGTTGAAAAACATGTTTTATGTATTATATAAATATTTTATTATGATATAATATAACTAAACTGAACTATCGCTATAAGAGGACGCTATAAATCACGAATTTATTTTCTTTTAAATTAATTCTCTTCTAAAGAGAGCTTTTGTGAATAGAGCCATGTGTAACATGTTGACCCGAAGGTTTTTTTATAAAGAGTTCTCTTATATAAAGATCGCTTATAGCGAGAGTCCGGTGTATATTATTAAATAAATGTCACAATTTTTTTAATCTAATGTTAGTAAGACGCCAGTTTGAAATCATTAAATAATTTAGTTTTAATGCTATATAAATACATTTACAGCATAAGGTGACATTGTGAGGATCACTTTATAAAGTCTTTCAAATTTTACTGCTATTTAGGTTGCCGTTATTAGGAGTTTTCATTATAACGAGCGAAATATAGGCTTGCTTTGAAATAATATTGTCGCCTTTGCACAATTGACAAATTCCATTACTATTTTAAATTTATTATAATTATTAATCTGCAATTTAGCCTGAGAATGAATGACGGCAATGTTGTGTGAAAGTCCGCTCTTAAATTATTCCTAAACAAACATTTAGTATGCAAAATTATTTAAATATAAAATAGCAAAACTTTTAAAATAGCGCTTATAAAATGTTTGCAGTGTTTAATATACAACAACATACTTGGTTATGCAACTTGCAAGTTTCTATTCGATATAATACAAATTAGGTGGTGAGCAAGCTAAATGATAATGTCATTGTTTCGAAGTTATATTTAAATTATTATTTGCTGGCTAATCAGTGCTGTTAATAAAAGGTTTTTTACTTAATAGTTAATAATTAGGTACTCCCTTGATAAATAATATCAACAACATTATTTATTCAATGCAACGGCGCCACTTTGGTGTTTAAAATATAAATTCCATTGGAATTTTTCTAAACATTGTGGATCAATACATACAAACACCTTTTTTATTTTGGCAACGGGAAATAGCTTTTCATTTTTATAACAAAATCGAATGATTTGTTTATTCTCGATTTGAAATATTTTTAATTATCATTTTCAATCACAATTAATAATATTAACATTAAAATGTTACAGTAATTAGTTCGTTATCGTTTACTATATCTCATTGACAAAACGTTCTGAATTCAAATAAGATTAGGAATATTATGGAGAAAATGGTTATCAAAAAAGTTAGTTTCTTTATACGGTTACGTAATGCTGTAAACTAAATAGTTAAAATTATGTAAACAATTTAAAAATAAATTTTAACTAAACTAGTAACTGCCTACTATATATGATTTTACTACAATATTAAAATCTAAGGTGAATAAAGCGACTTAAAAAAATGAAAAATAGTTTGAATGCAAACAACTCAAAGTTTCCTTTTACAGCTTCCATCTAAGACTGAAAATTTTATTATTATTTGTTTTTATACACCCATTACTTCATTAGTTGGTTGTCGTTGTACATTCCAATTTTCCTCAATTAATTTAAATTAATTTTTCTTCTAACTAAACCTTTCTAAGGCACTTAACTTGCCTTACTTATAATATTTTGAGATATTGGTATGACGTCTTTTTGACAATTAATGCTTAACAGGAGCAACGTGATGTCGTCTGTCGGATAGCCAACAAAAGGTAAGTAGTACAGAAATGTTTACCAAAACAGTGAACGGTAATGCTTATTTTGGTTCTGATATGCATATATTTAGGCATATCTTAAATGTTGCTGCATTACCTCTGCTGCATAGGTGTCCGTTTTTATTTCGCCCTGCACTAATTGCAAGCGGAGATAATAAAGAAGAACAAGATATTTGCTTTGCATTTATTGAATTATATGTCATTGCTAAAGAGGTAATGTTGGAATAGTTGTGTGGAGACAAAACTTATGAAAATTGTTGAAGACCAAATGTTTTTGAACTGACAGATTATTAAAAGATTTTGAATTGTACAAACGTTTGAAAGATAGAATTTTTAGAACATATGTGTCTAAGAGAAAGAATGTTCAAAACCGAATTTGTTTTAAATTTCAACTAAATTTTATAGGAAAAGTACAGCAAAGAGGGTTAAAACGTACTAGGGTATATTGCATTAATTAATGAGAGCACATAAGAGGGTGTAAAGGCAGGTCAGTTTTCTGTGTATAAAGCACGAGAATCTAAAAAAGATTGGAGTTCAAGTTGATCAGGTCTCAAGTACTGTACATATACTACTTGCTGGTCAATATTGGCAGGACAAAATATTAAATTGTTTACGTACGCACCTTTTGGCAGGTTAGGAACCTTCTCGGTGCAAACTACCACGACGGATCATATATTCATGGAATCGGTGAGCCCCCACTTCATTGCTAACTAAATACAGTAGTTTAAATATTCACCAAGTTATGTTAAATTCATCAGGATTTTTACGATTTACAAACTAAACGCTATATAATATCTATCTACGTAGTATTTTAATCCCCAGATAGCGTATGCTATACAAAATATACATCAAACGAATTCACTTAAACTGTTGTTGTGGTAGATGAAGATAATCAATATCGTAGACTTATTTGCTTTATTAGGTTTATTATAAATTCCTTAGGTGAATCCATCCACCGAGTTTCTTCCACGTAGGCACTTCTAGCAAAAGGCTGGTATTTACATACATTCACTTTCATTAGACTTTTATTACCCGGAGGCTGATAGAACTGCATAATAAATTATGAATAATATCTTCTAATCGATCACAATCCTACTTAGAATTATGCGTAGTTTTCATTTTAATTTTACCAGAATACCGGCTGAAAACACTTCATAATATAGTTCTCATAATTTGTAACCCTTTGAACGGTAATTGAATGTAGAGCAATAATTTGTGTTTTACAACAGGCATGAATATCTTCTTGTTGCGGAATTATCAAACCAAATATTCTTAATTAAATTGCACAAACAATTATTCGCACAAAAAATATTTTAAACAACCGTAAATCACGAGTCGTCACAAAAATTATGTACTGTTACTGTATCGGGAGGATATATTGATTTTGTTACGTCGATCATATTGTGTAAGCACACGTTGGCTGTAAGTCGTTTTACACCCATAATAATAATTGCTGGGTTCAATAATAATTGTAATTAATACACGAGACTACGTGTGCCAAATTTCAGCAAAATCGGATGAATCGTTTTGTAGTGATGGCGTCAACAGGCGTACATACATTACAAACGTATGAGGAATATACTTTGTTTACGTCGAATATTCAAAACAACCTCTTAACCCGCACAACTGCCAGACTCAATTCTCAGCTCCTTCGTATTGTAAAGTTTCGGGTTATTGGGTGGTTCGTCTTATTTGTTATCTACAAAAAACCCCGACTCTTTACTGCAGCTGCGTTTGACTTTTTGACATTTTTTAAATACATACAATTTGAATTATTGAAGTAGAGAGAAACGAAAAAGGTAAAACATGATACCGCAGCTGCAGTACTAGAATAAGAATGTTTTATAAATAAAATATGACATGCGTTGCCCACCTTTCTATTTAGCTTATTACTTTATTCTTTAGTCTATCCTATATCAGTCTGTTTTATTTTGTTTTACGTTTTTCGTTTCTGTGCTATAATAATTCAATATATATATTCAAAAAAATATAAAAAAGGATAACGCAGCTGCACTTGAAGAATCGGGGTTCTTTGTGGATAAAAATGAGGTGGAATTATAATGACAGCTGGTACTTTTCAGGACGAAATTGCGAAAGACGCGATAACATAAAACCGTAAAATAAAGCCAAATAAATGCAAAATTGAAACATTATATTAAAGAAACTATATTTATATATCTGTATACAGATTAAAAGTGCAAATTAGGGCAAAAATATCCCCATGAACGCACAAACCTGACTGCGTGTTTGCGAATATTTGGGGCTTAAAAACGCGAAAAGGTCCCAGCTCTACACCAAAGTAACTGGAAAGGTAACTTGAAGTATTACATTTAAATATTCGCTTCAAGGTGGATGTAGATATTCAGCCTCAATTGCTCGTTGAATTGAGTTCCCCTACTGGCGTAACAGCAAATTAGAGCTGGAATTGTTTAATGTTACGCTAAACACAAAACTACTGTATAATACTGTACTAACGCCCGCAATGGTTAATTATTTATACCTACTCACTACTCATACTGTATTGTACCTGTGGTAGATACTATTTTGCAAGACGTTACTGTAGGGGTACATGCGTTTTGCGTTTACCCCATCGCTGCCAATACGCTACTGTACTATGTTACAAGGGGCAGCTCCTTTGACAATATGCTGATGTACTGTACTTGCCGTTTTTTAGAGCAAGCGGTACTGTAACAATACTGTAGTCAAATTGAGAGGTATAGATTTGGGGCAGTATGAGAAAGAGGTATGTGTGTGAGAAAGAGGTATTTGTGTGAGAAAGAGTGACTGTTAACAACTGGACGTGTAGAAAGAGGCTGCAGGCTTCGAGGTGAAGGAAGTCTAAGTCGAGAGAGCAAGCCGTCAACATGCAGCGAGCAAGTGTGCGAGCGTAATGTTAGAAAAGAACATTGAGTATTTGTGAAAGAATATTACTGTGCCTGAAGTTAGAATATATCCCCTTAAGTTGATATTGAAGTATAATTGGCATTTAATAAAAAAGTGTGTTTAATTGGCATTATTTTAAAGAAGCATATTAAGTGTGAATTCCCCACAAGCCGTAGGACTCACCCGAGTCAATCTCACAGCCAAGCGAAAGCATCCCACATTACCATTAGAAAGAGTAAATATATAGTAAGAATCAGAACTATAATAGAACTAATACAGTTTCAAAATATACAGTACAGCCTGGATCACTGTCTGACAGTTTTGGACAAAAGTATCAACAAAATAATTTTTAACATAACTCCTTTGGCCACTATTATGATTTGGTTCGTTTTCAAATAAAAATAAATGCTTTATTAACGTTGGAATAGTATGGTGCAGTGTTATCATAATCATATGTATACATTTACGATTTTTTATACAAAATAAAACAAGCCCAGACACATTATTTCGAAAAAGAAACAAGAGCGAAAAACTCCTGCCAAACAAACGTTGCAATTACCAAAGTCTAATTATATAACAGTTATTACAAATGATGATGCGATTTCATCGTATCTTCATTATTTATCAGCAGGATGTTCTTATCCACAGGAAATTGTGAAGAGATCGATCATTTCATATCAGAAGTTTTAATACTTTTGTCGATGTTTACCCGTCACCGCATCTATCACATTTATGTATTGTATCTCGTAGCAGCTCCAGTTCAAATTCGTCTACACTAACGATTGTTGAAAATTTTACAATTTATGCGAACTCAATTTTTGGCGTTGATTGTAATAACGCGCTATACAAATAACAAAAAAAGTCTGCACTAAAAGGAGAAACTGAATTCACTAATGACATGTCTAACTTTGAAATTTCCAGCAATCTGAACTCCAAAAGACACTGAAGGAAATATTATGCACTTTTTCCAGCCCCAAAGTTACAAACACTAGAACATACCGCTTATTGGTAGGAATCCAATTTTGATTTACTACCACGTGTGCATTTGACTTTGTTTACAATGCATAACATATCTTTTATAGGCATTATCCTTGGGTCATTTGTTTTTAAAGATTCTGGTCAAGGGAATTATCTTATGTATACTAATATTTTAGCTAAATTGGTTTTATTACGTACCCCGAGGTTCTGCTTTAGTTTTTAGTATGTATTTTTCATAAAAAGTAGGTATTAATTTCAGTTTTAAAATTTACTTTGTTGTAATTAACTCCTTCATTTCTACACGTAGAACATTTTCATGAGTATGCATAGTCAGTGACGTTCAATGAGACATAGGAAAACCGCTTAGGGATTGCCGTCTGTATATGTGTATTC
>JAQGAK010001509.1:0-31177 GCA_034696945.1 Lipothrix lubbocki | reverse complement strand
TTGATCTTTGAGAAGTTCTAGGACTCCGATTTCAATTTAACACAATGCCAAACTTCCCATGCCATGCAAGTTGAATAGACTGAGTACCCATGCTAAACCTCAATTTTGGAGCTAAAATATTTTGCCATATCCTCCAACCTAAAAAGAACCCGTCATAATGATGATATTACACCATTTCTCGAAATACACACTATATTTCACAACAACTGCTAGTATGACCAGTACTTCGAAATCGTAATAAACTCTGCCGAAACCCCGTGTATCACGGTTGGGTGCAAATTTTATCGGAAATTAATACTTATTACTCCATGTAATTTAAGCCACAACTGCATCGAATTAATATAATAAAGATTCGAATAGCACAACAAGTAAAAAAAAATTGGCCCCGCACCGAATTTTGCTTGAAATTATTAACCCCCTGCCATGATCTTCTAACCTCTGAATACTCGCAATCATAAAAATCACAACAAGATAGATGATAGTATACCACCAAGGGTCACAACGATAACAGAGAAGTTGGCTACACATTAACAAACATTTTCCAAGCTGGAAGTCTCCATCAGAGGACCTAAGTATTTTCACAGAAATCAGATATTCCATTTTGGTAAGGAATCTTATTAAAAAGCTGAGCTTGCGAAATTGAAATCTTAATTTCAACAAAATTTGTCCACTAAACACCGAATCAGAATGTTAACAACATTGACACATACCGCTTCCTGAAACTTTTCGAACCTTAACAAATTTTCCCTGCAAAAAATTCTCTTTAAATATTCATCACGACCTAAATTAGTTCAATTCCTGAACCCATCTGAGATCATCAAATCCGAAGAAATCAACACATTATCTCGATTTAAAAAAATATTACAAATGGCAAGATACTTGAATCCTCCGATCCCGATGAGTCACAAAATATCTCAAATCCGTATAAATACACATTTTGAACCGCCATACTTGATCAGCAGTCAAATCAAAACAAATCAATTTATCTTTACCAAGTGTGATTGACCTCCCCAATTAAAATCGACAATAATTCATCAAAACATCTATCCCTACTTGATCCACAATCTCATCAAAAATACTTAAACAAAGCAATACATCGCACTCAGATAAAAAGATTTTGCGAAATTTCCTACAATTTGTTTCGTCGAATCTCAATTTTAATTTTGTTTACATTGAAACATATGAGTGAGGAGAGGTTTGAGGGACGATATTCGGTATCAAGCATGTCGATGCTTTTCAAAACTGCGATATTAGTACTCTGTATTGATTGGAGCTTGTTTACAACTTTTCAGTGCATTTTAAATTTGTGACACGACATCGTCACTTTATTTTTTTTCAAAAGGCCATTTAATTTGGTTTAAACCAGGTGTTTTGGTTTAAATAAATTTTCACTCCAAAACATTCAATAATTCTGAAAAACAAAACACTCTTTTTACAAAATAATCCACTTCCCAAACTCACAGAGCAACAATTATTACAGCAAAGCATTACAAATTCAATGAGCTTCAATTTTGACGAAACCTTTATAAAGTGCCTTGCTGCCACAATTGCATGCAATGCTTTTTACTCACTGAGCCTGTGATACGTAAAGTAATTTGTAAAATTCATAAAAAATTAATAAATGAATATTTAACTCTCAAAACAAGACTGTCACAACGTGATTAAAAGAGATTTTTTCTGGGAGGAAAATTTAAGTATGTGTGACCAAATATGAATGTTTTGGATTGAAAATATGTAAATATACATATAGAGGTTTAAATCATTGGTTTTTTGTAAAAAACCGTTCGGTTTTAACCATGGTTAAAATCATTTGGGTTTTTAACCAAAACAACCCTGGAGTAGATGACAAATTCATCTTCATTCAACAACTTCATCAGACTCATTCCCCCCTTGCGGGGATTTAATTTCTCTTGATTATAATTGTTTACGAACCTATGTACTCTCCATAATATACATCATATTATTCCAATTTTTGGAGTTCACACATGGAGTGATAAAATTTTGACTAGTTAATACACATATAGTCCACATATACAAAAAAAACCTACCTAGTCGGAGCTCTCCAAAATTTCCGCACCCAATCTTCTTGCCCACTTTAAAGTTTGGTCCGACCATGAGGACGGCAGCGCTACCGGAACTTGACCCGGCCGCGTGATGAGTGCTTCGGTTCTGCATGAAGACACCATAAAAATTTTCAAAATTATCACGAAATATTAGATAATTTTAAAAAAAAACTAATGGAAGTAAATGACTTGTTGTGTGAACGCCTTGAACGGACGGCCAGGACTATAATGACAAGTCCCAATGTATTGTGGACAGAGATGGGTATCTTGTGGTAATGGATTTGAGTTGGGAGAAGGAAGTTACTCACAAAAGTCCTAGACAGCGCTGGTGAATGGACAACGTCAGTCCAAGCTCCTCTCTTGTCCGCTCCCCGTATTATTTCCTCCCTTGAGCTTCAGCTCAAGCGGTTAGACTTGAGTCTGCCGAAATGCTTGTATAAGAGAGAGAGAAAGAGAGAAATAAACTTTATTTCACTGATACCGCTAGAAGGCAATGATGTCAGCCTATCCTATATGTAGGCCCTTTATAGGCCTACAAGTAGGATAGGCGAACGTTTTTAAGCTTATATAGGCTAAAATAGGCTAGGCACGACTTTATAAATTATGTTCGCCTACATATAGGCTAGGAAACGTAAACCTCTGTAGGCATATAGGTAGGCCTTGATATTTATCGTAATTAAAATAGGGATATATGTAGGCGACTATTGAAATCACTCTTGTAGGGTAATTTAAAAAAATTGAATAAATAATCCAGTAATTTTACTAAAATAATAAAAAAGCACGTCATCTTGAGTGTAATAATAAACAACATTCAAAAATTAATTTCGTCAAAGTTCAGCTTCCTTATACACAGATGAATAATTGAGATAATCTTGTGTTGATAATGCACTGTATTTAAAAAATAATATAATGGTTCTTAATTATTTGAGTTTTTAAATAACAATTTAATAAAGCTAAGTAATTCGTCAATTAAAAATCTAATTATATAATTTCTTTGTTCGCGCAACATTTGTTTTAAACATGATTAGACGAATTTACCTAGCTTCTATTTAAAAAACATACTGATTATATTATTAGTAGTTTTATATTTTTAGCAAAATTTCTACAGCACCAATTATTTATTAACGAGAAATGAGACCATGTTTACATTTGGACAATTTAATGTCAATGTAGCTGATTTATCGATTGTGCATAGTTCAAATGGAAGTTAAATAGGTTTATGTAGTTGAATAGTTTTGAAAACTAACGTACTTGATAAAGTAAGGGAGAAAGTCTATTCATCTATGAAATCTATGATTAATTTGAACAGACCTTCTAATACATTCCATTGTTTTAGAATTAATTAAGTTGAACATGCTTAACCCGGATTTTAGGATGAAATTAGCACTTTCTTAATATTGCTGCAGAATAAGTAACCACTAAAGCACTAAATGTTGCTATGTTCCAAAATCATAGCAAATTTCAGAATAAGCAGAAAAAAGCCTATATAGGCTTGTATGTAGGCCAGAAGCAAAACTGGATCCTATATAGGCTTATATGTAGGCAAATGGTCAAATTTGGCCTTGTAGGAGGATCGAATTTTTATAATTAAAAAAAGGAAGGTTTAGGATAGGCAAAGCTCTTGTGGGGAGAAAATAGGCAAAAATAGGGTAGGCTACTTCAATTTGACATCTTTGAATTCAATAGTAATGGCTGATGGCGCTGGAATGAAACAACTTTCTACAGATAATACTTGTTTTCCTTTTCCCGATAGAAATGATTCAGTGCTAGTTTTGAAGTATGAGTAAGTCTTTCTATTCTCATACAATGTATGTATATGAATATAAGAATGTCTCATTGATACTTTTTCCTCTTATCCCGTCTCTAATAAATTCGTTCACAAGTATTTTCCAATACCATCGCTGTGGTAAACGTACTATTCTGTCACCAGAAAAATGCTCCGTACTGAATCTAGTACATACTATTTTGTAGTTGCCTAATTTTGTTTTATCAAGGCCACCAGCCAACTTGTGAACACTACGAAATCAGCTCCGCTCACTAAAGACTATGCCATGTAATTTAAATCGAGCCTAGGAGTCTCATCTGGGAGTATTAAACTTTGAAAATATCTCTGCTGCTACGGATATTGTATATACAAGTGTTCGATAGGAAGTAATTACCAGTTAAAAAATTATGAAAAGCATGCGGCATCTTATCTTACAACTTACAATTAACTTGATTTTAGTCATTGGAAGTAATAAAAAATGCTTCTATAGGAATTCTGACTAAAATCAAGCTGACTCGTGCCATGTTGACTCTTACTCAGCATGGTGGGGGAGCTGGATTTTTTGATGGTTCATATTACTTAACAAGTGTATACTATCTAATGTATAAGTACACTTACTGCCTTTACTGAAAATAAGTAATACTTATATTTCGTGTGTATCCTTTATATGCACTCTGCACAGTATAGTTCCAACTTTTAATAATAAAATTGTTGCATATATGTAGGTATTACAAATGATTCTGCATTACCCGTTTGTTTTTATTGGCATCTGTCATTTATAAGGATTTCCCAAAAGCTGTTTAAAGAACTATTCTGGTATTCAGTTGAATTCAGTTAGCTCTGCTTGTAGCTTTAATTAGATAGCTCTTAAAAAGTTGGTGTTAGTCTGATCGTGAGTATGATAATTTTTTAATAACTGGAATATATACACTTGAAAATAATGAATGAGTTTAAACCACACACGCCTGCTTAAATTTAAATGGCAACATTTGTTATTACAGCATTGTACATACTATAAAAAATCATTTTAGCTTTTTTCATTTAGTAAGTTAAACTTTTGGAAAGTTCCAACTAAAAAATTACTCTTGCAGGTGTCCCCAACAGTCGCGTGTCTGTCTGCTGTCTACACTCCACACCTCAGCGGGAGAGAAACTATTTACTTTTTATTTACTTTTTATGACATCTGTGTGTATTATTTAATTTTTGATCTCATAAGCATAAGGACATTTGCTGGCTTGAAATTAATACCGATATATTCTACTGTAAAAATGGCTACGCTCAGGACGAAGCCAAATGTGAAAAGAACAAATGCCGTGACGACGTCGCCGATTTGGATCTCTTCGTTGTTAGACATGGAGTTTGGATCAGCGTTGCAGTGTGGACTTATGAACCTGTCGGCATTGAGAGAGTAACGGTAGTTCAGTCCGCGTTCTATAATTTTGACGATGCTAATATGGAAAAACAACATAAGAACATTTTGTCATGGCTTTTGAAAATATCATGCAAATTAATGTCCCAATTAAGAATAATGACAGCTCCAAAATAATTAATTAAGAAAATAACTTTTGGCCAAAAATCTCCTTCTTTGACCAGTTCCTCCTTATATACATTCCAGCCCATCTAGTAGTTTGTAATGCATTGATGGTAGAAATTTTTTGACAATATTCCTGTGCTGTCCGGTTCGTATCCAAAAATGCATTAAAGAAACCGTCAACTGTCAGGAAAGCACTTCTGGTTGTCAGCACTCTCTCCACAGCTTCATTAAGACCTATAAATTCTTGATTAGATTCCGCTTTATTGGGTCTTTTCCTTTGGTTCTGTTTATGAGGAAATAATTTCTCAGGATTTTAATGATTATTTAAAACAATCCAATAATTAAAACATCCCCCAACATTTATTATTAATACGTTCTATGAATGAATAAAATTTCCATAGTTCTACCTGTAATATGGCACTAATGAAAGGAATATTCTTGTCTCCAAGAACATTCACTTGTCTTCTCAAAGTAGCAAATTCAGTTATTGGCGTATCACCAGTTTTGAAAATAGCAACTAGATTTGCTGTATAAGCTACGTAGACGATCGTTGTGGTTAATATTGTTGTCAAAAATACTATTTTCATTGCTAGTCCTTCCGGAGTGAGTGGCCAGCCTGGAAATTTTACAAGAATTAATGTCTTAAAAATATGGTTATCATATCAATTATTTGATATGAACATTAATATCTTATAAGAATGAATTTCTGTATTTTTGTTGAAACATTAAGCTGTAAAGGATGGCTGAAATAACTCAATATTAGTTACGAACCTTTCTGGCAAATGCAACTGATGATCCAAAGGAAAAGATCAGAAAATTTCCCTCTCTCGTAGTACTTTCCCATAGTGAAATCCCACAAATATGGATATTTCTTGGAATTTTTATGACTGGGATACTTTATCATGTATATGATTTTTAAAGACAAGATAGCTAGTACAGAAGACAGTAAAAGTAGTAGCCATACTCCACTGTGGAATGGTTGTACAAATACGTTACGTAAGGATCTTGAGGGAGGCTGCATGAAGTGAGCGTAGTAATTGCCCAGATAAGTTGGTTGCAAAAATGTAAATATTTCAGCTCGCTCGGCAGTAAAAGTTGCCTGAGAGATGCACACATCAGCTTCTTTTGTTAAAAGCTGTAAAGACATTCCAGACCAGGATCCGTTGGGCAATTTGTCACCCCAGCCTGTTCCTTTCATCATAATAGGCCTGTAATACTTCAAAGTTTAATTAATTAATCAAGTTTAGGTATGTAACATGAGATTATGAGTACTTAAAAATAATTATTACAACCAATTAATTATAAAATAAATAAAATTACACTGTAAAATTAAAATCTAAATTTTTTAAAATAAAAAACGCAACCTGAAATGAAGTATGTAAGCTAAATCTCTGAATAGATCTACAGAATGCCCCGTAGCTTCCACCAATACTCCATTCTCAAAAACTAAAGTAGAATCTCGGGGGTACACTGGATCGCTCTGTTGTATTTCCCACATAGGCAAAATTTCATTTGAAAATACATTAGGCTTACAATCATAAAAATAATAATTTCAATATTACAATGAAATTAATTGCTTTAAATTTTGTAACAGTGAAAACGAATGGAGAAATATAGAATCATGACTGTTTTATTTAAGCTTACCTGCGCTACTCCAATAACTTGGTCGTCAGCGGAAATCTCATTGTGAATATTAATAGATCTGTAAGCTGATCCTTCGCAAATGCTCTCAGCTATTAGTCCAGTCAGGAGGATGCATAAAATCAGTTCGAATTTCATGTTGTTGACTAGATGTGAAAGTTAATTCAGCACTCAATTTGTAATGAACAAGAATCATTTTGACAACTTATCTTACAGGACTCCTTATATAGACTTCCATGCGTCCCCACTACGGAGTATAATTCCGTATCGGCTTATAAAGTAGAGTGTATAAAATAATGATATTAAATTAGTAATTGACACTAATAATAATTAAGGACATTTGCCCATTCAAAGCATTATTTTTATTTTTAGCTTTCTAATTGCTATGAGAAAGTCTTGGTAAATTTGAATACTATTTCTTTTCCAGACAGCTGATTGGATTAATGAGAATGTTACTCTAAATAAAAAATGTTTCTCCTGTAACTGTTAAAACGTATAAAAAACTATGCAACGTTGGAATTAAATACGGGATTATTAATGAAAAGATATGTGCATAAAATAATACAATTTCTCCCTAAGTCTATCTTCAACTAAGTTTAGGGTCTATGAAATATATGAATCTCAAAACCAGTGGTAACTGAAATTGCACTGGAAGATATGAAAGAAACGTCCGTAGCTATCGGAATAGCACCCTCTAAAGGTAAATAATTGAAAATCATTAAATAGAATCTGTAGCAAAATTTCTGTTTGTAACGTGTACTTAACACGTTACTTATGATTTCATATGCAAATGACGTCGTGAAGTACAAACTTTCTTTTGTGGAATGAGAAGGTGAACATCAAATATTCACATACCGCGTTTTGAAGTGGAAGGTAGTTTTCTATTTTTCTTAGATGCAAGATGGCTATCCAACATCATTTTAAATTCAAGGCAACTGCAACGTTCCTAATGACATATTTACCAAATGAAATTATTAATTTTATATGCCTTGTGTTGTGATTTTAGATTGCAATGTTGTTCAGACCAAAAACTGGAATAAGCCCTTTTCAATGCAAAATAATGGTAGATCAACCCATCTTACATTTAGTAAAACGTGAATATTCCTTCTTGCACCTCAAGTAGAGATATACATGTGTACATCAGAAACACATTGCTACAATGTTATAATTTATGCACGTTATTTCAACGGGTACTAGTAAATGTTTGTGTGTAAATGCCTAAGCATCATGTCAAGCAGTAATTATATTACAAACAACTAAATTGTTTAATAACAATTTGAGATCACTTGACTTATAGTTTTTCATGATTTCAAATGTTTACAGTCTTCGTGTTCATTAGCCCCTCGTTTAAAAACAATACATACATATATATTGAATGTGACTGAAGACAGAAATGTGTTCCAAGTGGTAAAGTGTATAATTACGTCGTCTCATGATTAATTACTCTTGACACTTGTTCCATTTTTTTGCCAAAATACAACTCCGAGGATATTCAAAGGTAAGTACATATAAGTAAAAACGGGCAGTAGTGCTGCACTTTGGTTTGGAATTATATGTCTTCGCCTTATTGAATTACAAACGGGATTATGAAGCCACGCAACTGGAACATGTGGCCGCTATGCAAACATCTTTGATGAAAACCTTCACCCCTTATTTAGTGACAAGTAGCTTCAATGCGCTTTCTTGAGAGAGAAAAATAATTATGAGAGAATCGATCTAAATATTGTATGTATACAATGTTATGTCATAATGACTTAAGTTGTCAAGTCTATGAATTTTGAATTTCTACCTAGTATTTGTTTACAAATCAAGAAAAGACCCTGCCTGGAAGACCATGCACTGAGTTTTTGTACTCCATAAATTACAAGTGCAGTGTACACTTCATACTTGTGGTAGACCATAATACATACTTAGAAGGGGACAACAACCCGGCGGAGACGCTGGAACGATCAGCCGTTAAGTCCTCGTCCGAGCAAAACTGAAGGTTGTTTATGCTCGATACATATATATATACAGTTGTGTGTAATAAACTTGACTTTACTGTAAGTTGTATTAGCTTGCTTGCTATTGTGTAGAAAACACATGTTAGTGATTCAGTGTATGAATTGCGCTGAAAAACAAGACGTGTAAATGATATGACATTATTAATTTCTTTGGTTTAAATTCAGATACGAGCACAAAAAACTAATGTGTGCATCATGCATACATGTAATAGTAGGTAAATGTATGTTGTGTACTTTCTCGGGATACTCTGTCCTCAAAAGTATAATGTCGTCTATAGGTACTTAAACCACGTATGTGTACACTTGAACACGCATTTTTTGCTGGAGATGATGGAGCAAAGTGGAAGACTGGAAGAGACAATTTTTTCCCATGCACAAGTATACACTAAGGTTCTATAGAAAGTTCATAAAAAATCTTGGATAATGGCAAGAACATGTTGACACGAAATAGAAATACTAAATAGATACATGAAAACAAGTGCGTAACCCCGAATGCAAGCGTAAAATTATAATTTATCTGGCTATATTCCATGCTATATGCTTATAATGCGTTCTGAATCCTAATGTGGACATATGTACGTAGTGTACATGAAATAGTACATATATGCCGTACATATGCCAATCCAAAAATATAATAATATGTATATATAGCAATGAAACAATGAAATAAATTAGAAAAAAATTGAACACATGTACACAAAGCATTTTTTCCCGACGATTGCAAGTGCAGGATCATCATCACCAGCACTTCTTTGATTTTTTACTGGATTCTATTCCATACGACAAGTTTAGTATTTAGTGAGGACGACCCGGGACTTGTGACATTATTAGGAGTTTGGAAGTGGTAACGAGAAGTCTTTCACATTAAAGCGTCAAAGAGTTGAATAATCTTATTGTGATACGGATAACTGTACTTATATAATAAAGCTGCTCAACTTTTTAATTCCTTCAGTCTATATATATACATACCAAGTGTCTGCAGTGGTGGAAAAGCAAAATTGTGTAACATGTGGGAAGATTGGCAAAATCCATTGAGCTCATCAATAGATCTTAGCGGACTGCAATTTGAAAATCCATCCATGTGGAATAATTTAGGTGGATTTAGTAGTGGTGTGGGCGACAACTGGGGTCATAATTATGATTGCGATGACAACACTTTCAATCTCAATCGTGACATCAAGAATTCGTTGGTGGGTGGTGATTGCAATACTGACGGGAATTCATCCACGACTATCATGAGTAGTACTGAAAGCAGGAGGGAACGGTTCGGCAATTTCCTCCTTGTGTCTCAAATGGATGCTCTCGGCTTTTCGGATGACTGTTGGTTATCACCGACAGTCATCAAAAGAGAAGCGTTGGCATTTCCCTGTGACAAGAACGTGTCAGTGGATGACAAGGAAGTTCGGGAACCGGACTATGATTTATCTGACGAGGGCGAACCGAAGGAAGCGAGTCGGAGGCATGATCAGCCTTTGAGTTGCATGTGGATTGATTGCAAAGCTGCATTTGACCATCAGGTATTAACACGTACATGTTTAAGTAATTAACTACCTATGTATATTTGTTACATATATGTATAATCAAATTATGAAAATTATTTAACTAAATTATTTAAATAAGCTAACTACAATAATGAATAATGAAAATATTATATTCGCCATTACACCCTCAATATTTTATATACTTCTGTGTATCTAAATCAAAATGTCATGTTGCTTTGTACAGGATGGACTTGTTAATCACTTGGAGCGGGTGCATGTTGAAGGCAGAAGGGAGGACTTTAGTTGTTTCTGGCTGGGATGTGCTCGTCGTAACCGTCCCTTCAATGCGCGGTACAAGCTTCTGATCCACATGAGAGTTCACACTGGCCACAAGCCTAACAAGTGCACTGTAAGTATTTTAAAAATAAACTTTTGACAGTAGTTATATAAGTACAACAATGATATGGAAAGAGCACAATAGAAATATAATTACGCATATTATTTATATAATCTAATCTACTCTACGATCTCATTGCAATAAATATGTACAGATATGTATAAACATTATTTTGGTCTATTATCTGTAGTTCACTGGATGTGCAAAAGCATTTTCACGCCTGGAAAACCTCAAAATTCACCTGCGATCACATACCGGTGAGCGACCGTACATCTGTCCACATTGTCCCAAGGCCTTTTCCAACTCCTCCGACCGAGCGAAGCACCAGCGAACACATTTTGACACCAAACCCTACGGCTGCTTGTACCCTAACTGTGGCAAGAGGTACACAGATCCGTCGTCCTTGCGAAAACATGCGAAAATGCATTACAATGGGAGCCTGCCCATGCGGCCTTTGATGAATAGCGGCTCTTCTAGTGCCGGGTCGGTTTCGCCATCCCCACCATCCACTCCTTGCAGTCCTATCATAAATCCCTCGTCACTACCAGAGATTTGTGGGAACAGGGATTCCATTCGAAAAACATTGTTCAATTTCCCCCTTTTTGCTTCAGCCTTGGAAAATCCACCTGAAAATTCTGAGCTCCATGACCATTTCGTGAGTGAGTTTGACTGGATGTCTTCAGTGGATCTTGGGGATATTGAGCGAATACTGGATTGCTGATATGTATGTTTGTGATGAGAAAACCAATTATATTGAACAGAATCATTCATAGATTAAGATTCCATTTTGTATTGTATTTATTTATATGTATTAGATATGTATTTATACTTTGGCATATTATTACTTGGAGAATGATGCCTGCAAAAGATCCAACACGCCCACACAAGTCTTTCAATTCAGAATGCAATATTTTAAATTTGCATTTTACATTTTGCTCAATATTTTATACAGCAGTACAATTACAACTGCCTAATATATTTTTTATTTATACCTCCAGATGCTTATAAAATAATGTTGTTATAAAATGTTAATAAGATTAATTTATGTAACTTTTTGAATTGTAAATTGCAAAATAATTGTAAAATAAATTTTTGAATGTCTGTGAATACATTGTATTTCTCTTAGCAGATAACACCCCTGTGTACTTCACTGAATGAGTGCTATTTTCATATAAGCTTTTCATGATGTAGTAGTATCTGTATTAATAAAAAAAATCCATCTTAAATAAACCGGAATAGGGGGAAATTCTACACAAGGTAGATCACCATAAGGTTTAAAGGAGTAGTATAATCTATACTTAAGACCTTAATATGCTTAGTTAGGTATATTGCTCATCGTCAGAAAAAATCGTGCATATCTAATGTATCCAAATCTTCGGATCATTACTTTGTCAGCAGACATATGTAATCCATCGTTCAAGGTGGATAAGCTAAAAGAGTGAGTACAATTTTATGCCAAGTGAATTTCCATATGCACGGATAACTTGACAAATTATTTCTTTTGAAATCACTAAACTCATAAAATATCACTTTGCATTGCATCATCCCCTTTGTCAGTAATTCAATCGGCAAAAATAAAATCGCTAGGATATTTATTATCTCAAGTATCATGTAGGGCCGTGATCACTTGATCGCACAGAAGTCACATCAGCGTTCATTAATTTATGTTATCGAGAGCGCAATGTAAAAGTATATTCCATCGACATGGAAGCAAATTGTAATAAAATTACATTTCCCCCCACTTTTGATACTATGCCAATAAAACATAATGAATGCAGCATGCAAATGATTCAGATGCTGCTTACTCATCCGAATTCCGATCATAATCGGGAATAGTTCCTCGGAAATTGTAGTTTGATGAAGTCCCTTAGAAAGGATCCATATGTCCTTACAATCCTGTCATCTTCAAAGATAGCACATGCAATCAGACAGCCATAATTTTATGTAATCTAGCATTTAAAATAATGACAACATTTAAAATAATTATGAGAGAGGAAAGCAGGGCATTTAAAAATGCAATAAATACTTACATTCCATTTAAACCGTCATTCATCTCCCCGAATTGTTAAGAAATAATAGCAGCTATAAATGTTATATCAATGTATAGGCTCAATGTTATAAAACGAGATTGGAAAACTTTTCAATTTCATTTGTTCACTCCAGCACCAGCAAGATAGTAATATATTCATTGTGAAAAAACGAAAGGTTAGTGGGATCATTCTTTTGGGAATATTAGTCCTGAAATACTCAAATTTCTTGGTGTTGATGAGACTTGTTCGATGCCTCATGTGTAAACCTGCTCCTGCAGAAAGTGTACGACTGACGACATAAGAAATTGTGAGTGCGTCCTCTCCCAAATATCATTTGCAGTTTGCATGGAAGTTTTTCCTGTTGTTGGTGTCTTCATTTTCTTCATGAATTCATTTGCAGTTACACATGCACATACTATTGAGAGACCTAGGAATGGAAACAGGGAGAGAGAGAGAGTTCCATGTGTCAAGAGTGAACTGCCTGTTGCTGAATGTGTTGGTAAAATTCAGTCAAACTCTTCTCTTGACTTCTTGTTCAAAGTCTAATTTTAGCTTGAAGAAAACGGGATCTCCGAGCTTCTCCGAAGTTAATTCTTAATTTTTTTCATCTTTCGCTTCATGTCGTTTTTAGCTTAAAGACGACACGACCCAGTCGTCCTGCCTTCTGTTCCGCCTTTTTTCTATTTCTTTTATGCCACAGTATCCACATGATGGCCTGACGACGAGATCCGTTGCTTAAATGCTTGTCTCCCCGTTGTTGCCCGCATCCCTTCCTCTCGCTCTTACCTACCTTATTCAAGCTTCTTCAGCATCTTATAATGCTCTTCACAGAAGCTGTATAGTTGCTGTGTAGTTGTGAAAAGCCCAGAAAAAACTTAAGACATGTAGTAGCAATATTCTTATGTAAGTAAACTTTAAATGTAAACCTCTTTCCCCCTTTGCGTCCCAAATATTACCCCACCTATGCAAATACATAGCTTTTTAGTCATTCGTAGTATACTCCCTATACTATTGAGAATGGAAGGCTAATGGAAACAAGAGGAAAGATGAGTTTGAGTTTGAGCAAGGGGTGCATAGTAGCATGTCTATACTAATTATTATATATAGGCTCCGAAGAGTATGAAAACTGCTGTGTGTAAATTCCCTATATATGTATTCAGTAAACTTATTTCTTGAAAATTACATTACAGTTGCTCCGGGCGTGTGTGTAGTAGAGGAAGAAGCTATTCTAGTTAACATATAAAAATATTTGCTGAGTTTTACTCCACCATCAACTAGGACAGAACACAGGCGTGTACCAACGGGAAAGAGTAGTATGTGGAGACAAAATTAAAACAACAAATCACTCACAATATACACGAACCCGGAGATAAGGAAGAGACACCGAAAGAGAAACGATGGTTAACTAACCCGTTTCTCCTCTATAACAAGAAATTTTTACAGCCCGATTTCTCTTCATCAGTTCACCATAATATTTTCAGCAAATTCTCAAATCTGTGATCCAATTTCCTTTAAATAGTTGATAAAAATGCCTGCTTCTACCTTTATATAGCACGACGCTTCTTAATCCATAGAATAATTCCATTTTTAAATAGAATTTATTGGTGGTGGTAGAGGCACATTATTCTTACAAGTCTTCACGATTGGACAAGTTCATTAAAAAAACAGTGGAATTGTACTGGTGAAGTTGTCTTCAAAGTTTATATTTAAAAAAATTGTTGGAGGGCTAGTGAAGATACAGTGAAAGGCTTCTGAAAAAGGCTGCAGGAGATTGTGCAGTGTATTTCAAAACTCTGTATATTTTTGGCATATTGTTGAGTATTAAAAATATAATAGAAAATAAAACTGTGAATACCGGCGAAACGTTTAAAATTCAGAAGAAATCTGTTGAATTTTGTCACCAAGAGAAAATAAATTGTATATATGAGCAACACACATACAAAATAAAGTGGACCATCGGAAGTGTTACAAATATATATCGGGGTATCTTGGTCCAAAATGGGAGTAATTAGAGGGCGAGATCGTTTCAGCAACTTACTACAAAGTTGTACTAGAAGTTGAGTGTTGAAAAGAAGATGAAAAGACACAAAAAGCATGTGTGGTTTAATCGGAAAAGAATCGTTTGTGTCCCGGCCGCCATTTTAACGCGGATGATTTAACCAAGCCGAGAAGTCATTTTTTGTCCAATTGTATATGTACATAGTAGTCCTTTGTTCAATTGTCGGTCTTGTCACGTGTCCGGTCTCGCTGTAAATATTTCTTTAAAATATTACTTTTAAATTTAAGTCCACCTTTACCCTTATAATAAGCGTAATAAGTGTTACTAAAATACCGCCCAGCAGGAAAACTTTGGTGCCTTAATTACTTTTACAAAATCGTGAACAAAAATATAAGGTTGTTGTAACAATAACACTATTAAATTAGAGCAACGTTGTTTTTATGTTACTTCAAAATCCGTAAGCATATTTATTATACATGCTTCTGGTCTAGTATACGCGACAATTATATAACTCGACTGTGCTATACAATTTATTAAGTTCATTACCTGCGAAACAATTTAGTAATCATGGTGCTTCGAGAACATAACGACCCTTTAAATCAGTCCCGGGGGATTATGGGACCCCTGGGGAATTCCGCCGTTCAAAATAACCGGGGACGTCTGAGGCAGAGGTAATAATTGCTATTTTAGTGTGTATATTAATAATCATATTTTGCGTTATTGATTATGAAGGACGACTGTGTTCAATGAATGTCAATATATGCATTTAAGCTATGTTTAATTACTGCTACGCGGAATACATAGGAATCTTCCACTATATTTGATGTCTTTATGACACGACCTTCCATGCTATTTTGTGATTTTTTCAGTGTGACAGATCTACGTCTTAACTAATTGCTCTTCTTTAACGTTTCGTTTAGGTTCGATCTGATTAGGAAACTGGGCCAAGGAACGTACGGAAAAGTGCAGCTAGGAATCGACAAAGAGACCGGCCAAGAGGTGATGGAACATTATAACAAATTGTTAAATATTTTAACCGCTATTGTTGCTGTTATTGCCATAACCTAATACAATGATGTCAAATTCAAGTGTTGATTGATCCATGAAGCATTTAGTGTCTAAATGATCGATTGAGCAAAATATTTCGGTTTGGCGTTTGTTTCTACCTTCTCCTATTATCTGTTATAATTTTCAGATTAATATTTTTCCATACTATGTACATAGAATACTAATTATAGCAGGTACAAGATTCTACATTTTCATTGCATCAACAAGTTATATATCAATAACTTGTTGATGAGAAGCTAAATGAAAGATCACGAAGATATGGAAAGGATCAAGATAGGAAACATGGGAAAACATTTTGTCAACCAGGGTGGCATCATTGAAGGAGAAATGGAGTCCAATGGAATGTAGACATTTAAATTTTTAATCTGAAGAGAGATGCAGTCAGTGTACTAATAAAGTAAATTATCCCGGGTTGAAACACCGTTCCGATATGTCTGGTGGTCCTGATGGTAGCGTATATGTAGATGAGTGTGTTGATGGGATGTGTTGGATATGTATATACATAAAGGCTCAAAATGAGTTTCTTCTTTCTCGGGAAAACAGGCCACACATAGTTAGAACCAACCATGTTCGCACTTCTGCCAATCTTGGCACAAACTCGCATGTCAATAATAGGCTTATATGCATGTTTGCCGCACATTTCAAGTTTTAACCTCAGTCAGTTCCATCATGGCCGTCTTTTTTGCATTAACTCATATTGCATTCGAAAGTCTGAAGATACGATCAAGATCTCTGCTATAGTAAAGTAGTTACGTCATATTTCAGACTCATTTCTGTGCACAGTAAGAAAGTGTATACTGTAATAAGTACATACTTCTGGGTAATTCAAAGCGGTAGGGTAGTACAGATTACAGTCTAAAGGTTCAAATGTTTTCAAGGAATTTCCTAAATTACCCTTGTACAATATATAGATATATACTCGTGGAAGATAAATTTAGGACCAAGTATTTGATGGAGAAGTAGTAGGTGTTTAAGTTTATATAAAATACACTTATTACGTATAAAACACACGTTTATGTAATTCTTTTGAGTATTTTGAGACAGCTCATATGCCAGCCATCTTATTTTGACTTTCCACGACATTTCATTGTTGAACTTGGACGAATCCGTGAACTTTTGGCCGGCAAATGTATTTTTGCATGTATATGATAATCTTGCACTCTCGTCTTCATTTAAAATATCAGGGCCATCGGCCCGACATGGCAGGAAGGATGCATGCAACACAACCACAACTTGCTGCTCTTGTAGTATATTTCTAGAGATATGAAAACATGGGCGACACTCCGCCTCTCCTCCCACTATTACTTACGCATATACCTGCGAATCTCAATATTTTTAGATTTTTGAATGCACCAAGAAGTGAAATTTCTAGACTGATGTCAGTGCTTCTTTTGTCTTTTGGTCTTGGGCCCTTCTCCCACAACCGTCATCTCAGCTTAAACAACCTTACTATAAGATGCAACTCTGCATAGTATCTCTTTTATTAGTTTCAATGAAAGTTACAATGACACTGGCTAATTATTTGTACATATTTAAATAATTTATACTTTATTATTAATAAGTAAATGACGTAGTTAACATATTAAAAATGTATTGTACTTATATCGTATTTAAGATACTTGTTGATTGTGTATTTTGAATAGCTCCTGCTTTAGTGTCGTTATGTTCACAACTTACGTCGGAGACAAATGTTCTCATTCTTTATAAATAATTTAATTTCCGTTCCGTAAAATGAACACATTATTAATTTGCAATGCTGAAAGCACCCTTCTAACTCCCAACAAGCATTTCCGGCAGATATATCATTCTGAATAGGTATATCTGTATTATACATAAATTTGTAAATCTATAGAATGTATTCATTTTTAACAACGGGGTACGTGGAAAACGTAATCTATAGAAATTGGTGAAAGATAGAATGCAGGGAGGTTTTAGTGTTGGTTTACTTAGATGCTTTTGTATGAATAATACATATCTGTTCTGACTACTCACTATATGTCACTATATACACAAGAACCGTAATATGTGTGGTTGAGTCCAGCGTATATATGTATACAGCACGTAAACACATGATTAAATGGGTCAAAAATGCGGATACATCGTTTAATAACCCGAAACATAGACGTGTTGTGTTGAGTAATGTGTTGGAGGTGGATTATTTTTATGAGAGTTGAGTAAATTTGGAGAGAATGGAAGAATCGTGGGCGAAGGGGAAAATCATAGCCTTTCAAATGTTTAACATGCATGCATACAAGCATAATTCAGGATACCGTAGACATTTCTCGGAGAGTACGTTATTATTACGTAGATGTCTTATTTCCTGACGCGTGGGTGAATCACCATTTCACAAGAAATCAATCTCCATGTTATTCTCCTGTTTGTTTTCATTTTATGCTCACCATCGTCATCAATGTCTTTAGAATGACGTTCAAGGAATTCCATGCCTCTCATCTTCCCACTTATTACTTATCTTTATGATTGCATACCACATATTTCCGGAATTTGTAATAAAGCTAGTTTGTGCAGTTCTTTCATTTCACATTTCTGCTTTGGTTAGATACTGTTTTTAATTACCTACACCGTTTTAAAAAACTTGAGCCAATCGATGTATTTGCTTGTGAATGACCCATGTATGAGCGACGGAAAATGATGTCAGGTGCAAAATTCAAAATTCTAGTTCAAAACACTTTTTTTGCTTAAGGGTCTCAAGATCAAATACAAATTTCCTACTGAGTAAATTTAAAATTATCCCATTCGTAAAAGTACTTAATCAGTTTAATTTAAATTGTATTTGAGCCAAAGAAACAAACATTCAAACGTTAGGTTGTAATTGGTTTGTACTAGTGACGCTCAATGATAATGGCCAAAGCCAACCAACTAACTTTTAGAAACTGGCAAGTTATTGCATTGTCTATATGTACTTACGCTAGGTTATGGATTTTGGGGAAACACACAACGATTTGAATTCCATCATGTAATCCTCACGTTTTATTTGTTTACTTGTTGTATTATATGGAATCTTTTTTCCGCACACCACACAATGCCTACAAAAGTTTATACAGATACACTTTTTTACAAATCGGGATTTCCTCAATTGCAACGAAGAAAATCTCCGCGGTCATGTGAGCGTGGAAATTTGTGTAGGCGTTGGGTAATAGTGGAATAGTACCGATTTGTAAAGATATCACGTGCTCAAGTGCATTTCGGTCATTCATAGGAATTCCTTTTAAATGAGAGATCACATAACTTTGCTATTTCATAATTTTTAGGACGCACGCAACTTTAAATTGTAAACTAACACATGGAAAAAAATCAGTTGTTTATTCTAATAAATATTTTGTAGGCTTAAAATTTGATACTGATACAATACAAGTTTCGACATTGATACACTATATGCACGTCAGTATATATAAATGAATGAAAATATTTTACAATGTATGTAATTTGACTTGGAAATTTTATTTAATTTAAAGGTGGCAATAAAAACGATCAAAAAATCGAAAATCGAGACCGAAGCAGATTTAATACGAATCCGCCGAGAAATCCAGATTATGTCTTCCGTGCGACATCCGAATATCATTCACATTTATGAAGGTTAGAGACTGAATGGGAAGCATTCGAGTAGTATTATTTCTTATTGGTCTATTTATTATTAACATATACCTACACAACTTAACATGTATAATTTAGACCATATAGAATAAACATGCGGTTTCCAGGAATCACCTCAATGTCTTTGACTTTCAGTGTTTGAAAACCGTGAGAAAATGGTACTTGTAATGGAGTATGCAGCGGGTGGAGAACTCTACGATTATCTGAATGATCGCAAAATCTTGCAAGAGGATGAGGCGAGACGAATATTTCGACAGATTGCATCTGCTACCTACTACTGCCATAAAGTATGTTTACCGGTTTTCAATCTTCACATGCCTTTGAAATATAAAATTTCTATCTAGACAAACTAAAAACTTTCGGTTATTCCATTCTAGTTTTGCTTACATTATTACTGGACTAATTAATTCGCTTTCGGCTTTTATGCTAAGTTTTCAAAATGTTATGTTTTTACAGGCTACAGAGCTGAACTGTAGGTCGCCAGAGTTTATTCTAACCCATAACCTGGATCTAAATACATGAACTAACAATAATTCAATTTGAAGATTGTTGTATTAAGATTTGTAGGTCGTAGCATGCACTGAGGTTAGAACTACTAATAATATAGCAAGAAAAAGTGGTATGCACATACATTTGATTCGTAGCTTTTGCTTAACAACAGCTGTAATTTTTTTCTTTGACTATTCTATAACCATAGGGATAGCTTTTCAGCTCGTTTAGAAATTACATAGAATGCACCCATTATATAAACGTTGTATCCATCGAATAACGTTCCTTCTGGCAAGTTCTCGAAATAAAATGCTACTACTCCACATCCTATAGTTGTGGCTGTAAACTGGTCGAGAGTGTGCTTATTTTATGGCTTAATGTTCTTCACACATGTTTCTCGTTAGAATGGCAAATAGTGTAAAATTATTAGAAAAACAAAATCAAATTGAATTCCGAGAAATGATCCTGCCTTACCCCTGCTTTTTATGCATCCTTTGGTCATCCTCTAGACTAAGCATACTATGAAACAGAATACATAAATATGTATGTTTACACGTTTGTTTAAATTTTCTTCTAGCATAAAATCTGTCATCGTGATCTCAAATTGGAAAATATTCTCCTAGATGAAGGTTCAAATGCTAAAGTAAGTGAAGACTACATAATGTGCTTGTATATGTACGTTTGTATAATTATGCGATGGATGTAAGTTACACCCATAGTTCTATAAGTATATTTACAAGGGCCCACTTTTTATATTATCTATATGTAGATTGCGGATTTCGGCCTTAGTAACGTGTTCGATGATGTGAATTTGCTCAAAACATTTTGCGGAAGCCCTCTCTATGCATCTCCAGAAATTGTGCGAGGAACTCCGTACTACGGTCCTGAAGTTGACTGCTGGTAGATAAACTTAACACATATACTCAAATATTACTTTCAAAATAATTCAACTCAAAATGGACAAATAATTATACAGATGTTATTTTAAGCAAGATAATTGTACTTGTAACTTTTCAATATTAATTCAGGTCCTTAGGAGTCCTCCTCTACACACTTGTGTACGGAGCAATGCCTTTCGACGGTTCCAATTTTAAGCGCTTGGTAAAACAAATCTCTCAAGGTGATTATTATGAACCTAAGAAACCAGCTGAAGCTTCGAATTTAATAAGAAGGATGCTTACGGTGGACCCCGTAAAGAGAGCTTCAATCAAGGATGTGTGTGCACACCAGTGGATAAACCAAGGTTTTGAGAAGCAATGCCTCAATACGGCAGAAGATTTAGCAAACCAAACTCCTGTTCGCTTGGACGTCCTTCTTTCTGTCGCACCTGCCTATAATATCAATCATGTGATATCTGATATCCAAGGTGATGATGAAAGTACAGCGGGTCCTTCTGGAGCTGCTGCCGCAGGTCATGCCGGTGCTAGTTCGTCGTCTGTCATTGCAGAACCAAAGAAAGCCAAGAAAGATAGTCAACAAGCTGGATCTTCAAAACCTGTTGCGGCTCCATTTGACAAACCCGCAAGACCTTCATTAGCCAAAGAAAAGCAAGCACAACCGAAAGAAGTTAAGAGAAAGGCGGCCGTGAAAAAGAAGTCGAAAAGCTCTCCAGTGTTAGAACTGATTGTTGATGAAGAAGAGGAAATGGATCGAGAACCGCTGGAGGTCATCGAAGGTGGACCAGAGGATGATGACGATGCTGGTGATACTCTTAGCGAGATCAGTGAAATCCAAACGATTGCGGAAGACATCAAAGACATGGCAAAATCTAAGTCCAAACTGAAAATTAAGCCAGAGGAACCAAAGAAAGAACAGCCAAAAGAGCCCAGCCCGAAACCCGCTCCAAAAGAGGATGCTCCAAAGAAAGACGCCAATTCTACAGTTGAAGAAACAGAACCTACACCAGCCGCCCCCGCCGTTGTTAAAGAAGTTCGCAAGAAGTCCAAGACTGAGGAGCCGGCTAAAGTTATTGAAAACAAAGAAGAGCCTCCACCACCGAAGAAAACTCCCGAACCGAAAGATGTGGTTCAAGATAAGAAACCAGAGAAGCCTGTTTCCAAGAAAACCGAAGATGTAAAACCAGCAGTTGAGGCATCATCAGTACCTGCAACCACCAAACCAGCCGAAGAAGCTGAAACAGCATCTAAGCCATCTGAAGCAACTTCCAAACCTCCCGCAGTAGTTAAGAAGAAGTTAGTCAAGAGAGCCTCAGTGGATAAGGGAGAATCTAAGGGTGAAGATGACAAAAATAAATCCTCTACGAAATCACTAGTTAACAGCTCTACAACTGGCTCCAGTTCTTCTTTAGCTTCTTCCGCAGGCGGCAAGAGTGGAACCAAACTGGACAAGGAACCTAAGTCAGAGGCAGGATCCAAGACCAAACTACGCGCACGATCCGATTCCAATTCATCAGACGCCTCTCCAACTCGTATTGAAAGACGTAACTCTAAGGTTATATCGCAAAAGACCGCAGAACTTATTCAAAATCTTGAAACAAAGCAATCTCTCAGTTCCACAGACAAACCTAAAAAATTGATGTTCCCCTCATTAAAAGTATCAGATGCAAAGCGAGCTTTCGAAAAACCACCGAAACCAGTGCTGAAGGAACCAACCAGTCCGCCAACTAAAAAATCCTCACCACCTGAAGACAAGCCGAAACCCAAAGCAGAAGTCAAGAAGAAAAAGGAGGATAAACCGGAAGGTTCTGAACTAACTGTCGAGAAGCCGAAGAAGTCCAAATCCAAATCACCTAGTCCTGTACCAGATGAGACGAAACAAAAGCCGGATAAACAGACTGAGAGTAAGACTGTTGAGGTGAAGGAACAAGTGGCAGAACCAAACAAACCCGAGGTGAAACCAACCAAGCCTAAGGAAGTTGTCAAAGACCAGCCAACAAAACCAGCAGAAAAAGTCAAAGACAAGGAGCCAGAGAAACCAGCCTCCTTGTCACCAGCAGGTAATCAAACAGAGCAGAAGCAAAAGAGTGTCTCTCCAAAGCCAACAAAGAAGTTGACAAAACCAGCTTTCAAAGAGGAAATGCCTAAACCTGCACCATCTCCCGAACCACTTTCAGAAATGACTATCAGTGACAGTCTTAATACTGAAATCGATCGGCCTGTTCCAGAAGCTCCGAAGAAAACGACACCAAAGCCTTTGAAAAAGCTGAAAATCCCGGCGCCATCACCATCTCCAGTGCCGAATCCTGACCAACTTGTGAAACCTGTACTGGTTGACAATGGAACTGGCCCGCCTAAACAAGCAGTGATGCTTATGTCTGGAAAAACTACTCCACCTGTGAAAAACACAGCTGATTTAGATACAAGTATGTCCACGGATCCCTATTTCTCACAGTCGGAATCCGTCCCAGCGAGTTCACCTGCAGACAACAAGGTAAAACCAACGGCTGGTAAAGCACAGGAGAAACAGCAAGCAGCAAAGAAAATTTCGTCTGTTATCAGTAGAATTGCTTCCTCGGAATCCGCAGAAAGAATAATGAATGAAGAAAAGAAGGGCAAGAAAGTTGTCAAAACTGAGGTGGAGAAGTTTGTCAATGCACCTGACAAGCCCAAAACTCAAAGAACTGAAGTATCATTTCCAGTGGCAGCTGCTCCATCGGCGGAGCGTATTATTCCTATTAGATTTGTAAGTGAAGCAGCACCATCCACGCCTCCATCACCTGCTACTCCACTTCCTCATGGCAACATTATCACTCAATCCAGCAAAACTCAGTCCGCTCCTAATATTTCAAGGATTCCTCCACGAAAATCTGTTGATGCTTCATCATCGACATTGTTCTCTCGCCAAAATTCTTCCGATACTGAAAGTAGCATAGCTCCACCCAAACCAGAACCTATTCGAAAATCCCCCAGGGAGTTTATTATTCCTATCAAATTGGAGACAAGTGGCCAAACATTAACACCTAGAGACGATGCTTCAGAGGCATCCCAATCTGAGGATCCATTTAGAATGGATAGTAGGCTTCGTTCCGGTAGGTTTGGACGGCATAAGAGGTACAGCAGTTTGCTGAGTGATTCTAGTCTGGAGGAGGAACCTGCTCCTGCAACTTCCGTTTCTGCTAGTACAAGTCGCAGATCTTCAACCGCCACTGCACCTTGCCATACCAGGAGCCATAGTCAAGGAGATGAGCCTGATCAATCTACTGCACCTGTTGGGACATTTAGAAAATACCGGTTAGTTGCTTAATTACAATTACTTAATGCACTGTCAGTAAATGCATTTATAAAATTATTATAATAATAAATTATATAATAATGTTTTCTCTTAAAATCGTATTTAGTATGCGTCGCAGCGGAGGTGTACCATTAGATCGAAGCGATTCCTTCTCTTCAGCCGAAGAAGACGAAGAAGATGCGTTTGAAGTTTTGACGGCCGAGTCTCTCTTTTCATCGTTACTGGATCGCGTACGGAATTTAACGAAACGAATCAATCGAGACGATGGACCGAATCCTAATTGGCAGGGACCAGAATCCCCTGGATTTATGTTTGGAAGCGCTAATCCGTTTAGAGAGTTTATGTCAAGGTATGTTTAAGCAGGATTGCTGTTACTTCCGCTCAGGTGCACGAGGTCATAAAGTGCAGTAATTGCGTTGTGTTTATGATAATTTAAAATAATTTGATACTATTAAATGAAGTAGAGCGCCATCGGAGACCAGAACATACACTTCGGCGGGGCCTGCAGGATCGTACACCATGACTAGATCCTTCTCACGGGAGCCATCAGTGACGGTAACCATCTCAACGGGACCAACATGGCGTCGAAGCCTCAGTCGAGAAATGTCTGGTGATAGTGATTCTGCGAGTGCATTTAGCGAGCCTCAGTCTGCCTCTATAGCTTCAAACAATCCACCTTCACGTAGTAAGTCAGACGAGTCAAATGCGGATAATCATGATTCTGAAAGTGCCTCTTCTTCTAATAATAATGATAATAATGACGGTGATGATGAGAATAATGAGAATAGTAGCGACGATCATGACAGTAGTAACCATGATGGTGCTGAGGACCAAGCTGATAAAGGCTTTACTCAAACTTTGGAATTGGAATGGGAGGAAGTGGAGGTCACGGATGAGTCTGAGCAGGGAGGATCTGGTTCCAAGTCAGACTAGAGTATTAGTTTTATGATATTATCACTTGTTGCTTCTTCATGATCGTGGTTCGTCACTATATATATACATATAGCTTACGTAAAATTATAGTAGTTTACATAATTTTTTAACAAATATCTCTCTGCATCTACTATTCATACATCTACAACATTACAAAACAACACTTGTACATACAAAACATTGACATCAACCTGTTCAAGACATTATTAGCACTTCACTAAAACATTAACACCATTTTATGAAGTTTACCAGCACTCCGTTGTTGTACCGTCCACTCCCTTATATATTATCTGTTATTTGATTATTTTAAGAGAATGTAGTAGAATCGTGTGTAATTCAACATAAATACCTTTGTCTTATTTAGTTGTATTATGGAAGGAATGAAGGTGACTGAAACCTGACGGCTAGTCTTCGGATATTACACAAGTAAATGCTATTTTACGCGGGCGAGAAATAAACATGAATAATACATATTGAAAATCAATTGGTGATAGTATTACTGTGAGGTTTGCATTAAAAATTTATGAAACGACCAATTTACTATAATAGTTTATGAGATTGCGGGACAAATAAATTCTAAAAAAATACTTAATATATCGTCAGTATACATACTTGATGATATAGAAAGTTATATCTACATATAAATTTTAAAATAAATGCAATAAAATACATACGCATATTTATTATTAATGACAGGTTCTAATACACTAACTCAGACAATTAGGAAAGGTTTCGACAAAGAGTTGTATTAGAAAAGAAAATTGTAGTCATGATATTGGATCTGTTTAATTGAATAAAAGATTTCAGTGAATGAAAAATGTTCAAAGTACATACTACAGTTTCTGTGGGACAGATTATTCATTTCATTCTACAACTGGAATGTTTTTGTTGGCTAATTAAATTTGGCTGATTTATTTTTTGTTGAATTATGTATATGATCTTGATCTGTATAATAATTGATAACGTCTTCCATTGTATTTTGGGGAGATTTCTCAGGTTAGATTTTTATAAAATTTTGCTTAGATTTATTGGTCATTATTGAGAGAGGGTGGCTTGGGACGCTTTTCTTTGCATGTGCAAGCTTGATCAAACCAATTTTCTAATAATAACAAAAACAAAACAAAAAACAACTAAAAAGCGATGATCTAACGGTGATTAATTCTTGAATTAATACGATAATGAAAGGATGAATTATATTTTATATATACGTGCAACTTCTGATAAATGTAACCAACACGTGTATATATAGCTTGCACATTAATTCCTGTTGGGAAATATTATGGACATACATAATCATAGGTCCCAAGTCACCCTTTGGCTTCTTATTGCGAAAATCGTAGCAATTTTTGACCAGTATTTCTGTAATTTGTCGTTGGAGCGTTCGTAATTTTTTAAAGACATTTGTGCTGAGCAACAACTCTGTAAAAGAGACTGTACAAAACATGGCTTCGTCTCAAGTCACCCTCTTTATTATTTTTTTTACTTGCTATACTTTATTATTTCTATAGTTTTCTGTTTTGATTAGCTAATGTGTGCTAATTTACTTATAACAATTGAAATTCCAGGTGGAAGTGTGTTTCACTCACGTGGAAGTAGCTTTGCTGGAGTGGATCCCATGGATACGTGCACGGTTCGTTCCTTGCCACTCAATCTGGGCTCATCGAGGAGAACGCCTTTCATGTCCCAAAGGTCAGAGCCACACGGCATTCCTGACTCGTCCCTCTCCTCATCCACCTACAATCCTCCAACAGCCCGGCCATACGGGCGGACGATGAGCAATACAGATTTCAATACATCAGTCACACTTCCATTTAGACGCTCAGTGAAAACGTATGACAGACCTACTACTAATTACGGTCACTCCGACTATGGCGGGGACGCGTACTCCTCATCCTCATCCTTAGGTTACGGCCCTCCCAGTCGAAGTAATAGTCTAATGCATAGGTACACGGGGAGTTCAAGTAATTCCGTCGCATCGGCTGGAGGCATACCATCAGACCCATCTTATTCACGTTTTGGCAGATCGATGAGTCGCGTGAGAACAACTCCTGACACAGATATGCAAAGATTTCGAGATTTGTCATCTTCACGTCAAATAGACAATCCTTTACTAAGTTCTTACAGAAATCCATCGGGGGAATCTAACGGGTGGGTTGGTGGGTCGAATTCCTCCTCGGTAAAAACAGCTGCCGCCACTGCAAAAATGACGACGCAGGAAAAAATGAATAATTACCAAAACTTTTACCAGGGGCTGAGTCAGAATCCGTTGAGAAGCTTCCCTGAGTCCACATCACCAACTCCACCGTTCCTGGAAACCTTCACGGACAACTTTGCTTCTCCTAATTCTGCCTTTGTAAGACCTTGTCCTTCTCCCTCAATGTATGAAACAAGTTTCGTTAATAATAATAATTCTCAATTCATTAATCCCATGGAACCAGTGACTTCCCCTTCCAACATTATCCGACCCGTGAAACCAGTGTCACCTAACAGAAGCTTCACGACGAGAGAATTGAGCTCACCCCCGATGATGGTCCACACTGGAGACGCATCAACACCATCCAATATTCCCAAGTGGCCGAATATCTCCATAAAGACTCATCGCCCTGTTAACGTAGCAAATTTCAGTGACACAAAATTGAATAATCCTGGTGCTCCAAGTGATACACCCAATGTCTCCACACCGGTGAGTGTTCACACTAGTAGATCAATACCATCTATCCTTAATCGACAATCTGTAGAAAAACAACCAAGCTCGGCAGGAAATATATCTGGATCTATCCTTAATCGACAGTCTGTAGAAAAACAACCAAGCTTCACAGGAAATATATCGGGATCTATCCTTAACCGGCAGTCTGTAGAAAAACAACCAAGCTTCACAGGAAATGTGTCGGGAACTAACCTTAATCGACAGTCAGTAGAAAAGCAGCAAAGTCCGACAGGAACTAGACCGGCACCGGGAAGTCACCAACTCCCGCATCAAACTATCACTTCACCTCTGGTTACCAACGTCAGCGTTGCTCTGATGCGTCCCCAAAACCCAACAACATTTAGAGTATTATCACCACCACCATATAACCCTTCTGCTGAAATTTCATCCTCAAATCCTCCTGCAAACCAATCAGTATATACCCCTAAGATTCCGCGTAGAGATGCTCGAGCTACAAGTGTTGAAAAAATAACTAGACTTCTGGAACGGAAATCAATGCCACGAGAGCGAGTTGTCTCTCCACCACCTTCACAATTATCCCCACCACCTAGTCATTTTCGGGATATAACTCCAACTTCTGACACCATTTCGCCGTCCTCAACATTGACGTTGAAGTCTGAAGAGGATCCATCCGACCGCAGCTTGAACGCTTCTCCTGAAAAAACAAGAAATGTTTCAACCAGTAATAGCTTACAGCGCATAACCAAGCCAAAATTCATCCAGAGCTTGGAGAAAAAGTGGGAGAAACTTACAACTTCTTCACCGCAAATTCCCGACAACAAGACTAAAACTGAAATAACAGTTTCTACTCAGTTAAAAGATGATTCGGATGAAAGTGAAAAGCAAACTAAGCCGGATAGTGAGTCAATGCTTCTCCAGCGGGCAGTGTCTCCAGAGAAAAAGCTGAAATCAAAATTTGGTGCTAGTACTGTCAACTATATGTTAGGCAAGTTTAAAAGGTTTGAAGAGTCATCATCAGGTTCTAAAATACCTGCAGGAAAGCCTCCAGCGGGTGGTCTTGCTGGTAGTAAAATTGGTCGGAGAGTACAGTCTGTTTACGCCGGTGCTTGCAGTGATAGTGTTTTAGCTCTTCCTAGAGAAAATTCAGTTAGTCGTTCAATCATGAATGGAGTTTCAGATGAAGATAAAAATGAAACACCACCAGTAAAATCACGAATGTCTCCTCGACTAGAAAGAGCCTTGACAACAAATATCACTTGTAGTACGGATATTAGTACTAGTTTACATATAGATTGTCCTGGGACTGGTGATTCAAAAAATAAGCCTAGTTTAATTACAAGACGACCAGTTTCCTTTGGCATGTTCTCAGGCAGTAACATTAATGCCGCATCAACTACATCTACCCCTTCAACTCCCGCAACCCCCTCTTTAATCCCACGCTTAAACCGCTCATCTCTAACCCCGCAACGAACTATTCCTGCACCGACACCTGAAACGACTGACATTGCTAAAACTCCTGTGAATGATTACACACCATCCATACCCGCTGAAGCTGCTCCTCAGATTCATATAATTCCGGATTCAAAAAGTTTTGATGACGGAGATGATAACTTACTAACCCCTACATCTATCTCGGATAGTTTCGACTCTAGTTCTATTTGTTCGGAGAAGACAGAAATGTCCATGAAATCTGTTCTAGATGATGAGGAAAGTGTGAGCGATAGGATCTTTCGCAAGAGTTTTTACCCTAGATTTAATTCCCTAGATAGGAAAAAGTCAAAATCCACACCCAGTAATCCCCGCCATTATACTCCAAAACCGAAGACCCCGACTGCTGCTAGGTCTTCCTCACCCAGTAACCACGTAATAGAACACACTAGCAGTATGATTACTTCAATGCCCCTACCCGGGAACATTAATGAGACTCATTACTCCGAAGGCACTACTCCTTCCCCAACACCTTCAGGTCTATCCTCAAAGATAAATAAGTATAACCCGAACCCCTTATTTAAAGAACTGATAACTGACGACTTCAAATCCGAAGTTGGTAGCAAGGCTGAGTACTCCAGACGAGTGACAAGTAAGCTAAGTAAACTACTAAAGGAGATTGAGAGTGATATTGGTAACTCCGGAGCCACGACATCCAATCATACAAAGGATATGACAAATAATTTTAAGAATTCACTCAGCACTGCCAGCTCTACTGTAAACGGCAAGACTCGGAAATCTTTGAGTCCCAGTCCAGGAAGATTTATTGACAGCGGCGCTCAGCAACAAATCACAAGAGAAAAGTCACCAAGCAATAAGAACAATATGAAAGTTATGAGCAATAGTGATTCTATGATGGGTGAGAATGGAAAGCTGTAAATATTAATTCATAAAATAATAAATTAAATAATATAAGTCAGTCAGTACTATTATATTCTATATATTACAGAATGTTCTCGTTATGAGGGCACAATCATTATATACTACATTTACAAAAGTAAATGTTTCCTGTGAGTGAAAATTAATAGAAGCGTATTTATATAATGGAAATATTTCTAATGGCAGTGATTTATTATTTTGAGGCAATGTTAGCACAGAAGTTTGTACGGAATTCCAAACTTTGTATTTTACCAGTTAAAACAAATTACCTATGTAAATTTGTGGATGTATAGATGCCTCAACAAATTGGATGCTGTTATGATCGTTCGCCTATTGATGTCATTTGTGGTTATTATTTGGGATTTTGTACATCTGTCTTTCTTCGTGCGAACATATAATGAAATATTATCCAATAATAAGTGTGATTTAATTTCAACAGTTTTTGATGACTTCATTTTGATTTGTTGATGAAGATTAATAAGAGTTACCAGGTTTTCGGTTATTATTATAATTTTTAGAAATATGGACGTTGTATTCTTCCTTGGAGGAAGAATGATCGATATGAGTTTATTAGCAGGTTTAATTATACCAAGTTGGTGTGTAATACTTAAACACATGAAACTATTAATCCACTTTCCCTTATATATGATTGTAAATATTGTGTGTAACATGATGCATATTGTTAAAATAATACATGTTAATTAATACATGTGCAAAATTATGATACAATTTTATTCAATAAAGAATAAACGACAGTGTCATTTAGCCAAAGAAGTTTTCAGTAAATTACAGTTGTTCACGGATGTTTACTTTATTCACATATATGCACTTTCACACTATCCACCCATGAAATCCTTACTATATTAATATTTTAACATGTCCGTCACGCTTTCTGCGACCGCTATCTCCTCCTAAACCGCTAATCCGATTTTAATG